>JAXIVD010002088.1:15000-30000 GCA_036785275.1 Cancer borealis
TATTATCATTAATGCTATTATTATTATTGTCATTATTATTATTATTATTATTATTATTATTATTATTATTATTATTATTATTACTATTATTATCATTATCATTAATATGATTATTATTATTATTATCGTTATTATCATTATCATTAAAATCATTATTATAATAATCATTAACATTATTGTTATTATCATTATTATTATTGCCGTTATTATTGTTATCATTATCATTATTATCATTATTATTATTATTATTATTATTATTATTACTATTATTATTATCATTACTATTGTTATTGGTAGTAGTATTATCATCATTATTATTTTTTTTATTATCATTATTATTATTATCATATTATTTTCATTATTTCTTAAAATAGGTCATCTTCATGCTGCTTCTTCACCTAACAACTCAGACTCTCTTTTATTTTGGGCGAAAGTGTCGGTATTAATAATTTCATCTTTTCTCTTGATTCTTTTAACCTTTTCAGTCCTTTAACCGTTCAGACGCAGCAGAAAAGCGATCAGTGCAACAAAATTCACGGAGCAACGGAGAGTGTAAGGCTTTGAAACATTTCCTGACGAGTGAAATGCGTTAAGTATGCTTACACAGTCTCTCCCTCTCTCTCTCTCTCTCTCTCTCTCTCTCTCTCTCTCTCTCTCTCTCTCTCTCTCTCTCTCTCTCTCTCTCTCTCTCTCTCTCTCTCTCTCTCTCTCTCTCTCTCTCTCATTCTCTCTCTCTCTCTCTCTCTCTCTTCCCCGTCTTCCATCTCTCAATCCATTCTAGAGCGGCGTTACTCAGCATCTTAAAGTAGCAGGGTTGGTGTGAAGGAGGCAAGAGAAGCACTGGTAACAACAGGCGACATGTATGTAACTATTAAGCACCAACAGAGACACAAAGAGGAAGAGCGTACCACCATACCCATCACCAGCGTTACCAGAAGCCAAAATACCCTGGGTACTACTATAGTGGTGTCTGTCAACGAGTTATTGGGTCAAAACAACAGCGTTAGTTATGCGAGGAGTTTGAACGCGTTTATCACAATCTAACCCCTTCTAGTCCTTATGTTAATTTTAAGGGAAGCTTCACGACCACGTAAGGGTTGAGGTGTTATAATAGTGCTGATGTACGGTTGACAACGCGGCAGCTCCGTCACGAGAGAGAGAGAGAGAGAGAGAGAGAGAGAGAGAGAGAGAGAGAGAGAGAGAGAGAGAGAGAGAGAGAGAGAGAGAGAGAGAGAGAGAGAGAGAGAGAGAGAGAGAGAGAGAGAGAGAGAGAGAGAGAGAGAGAGAGAGAGAGAGAGAGAGAGAGAGAGAGAGAGAGAGAGAGAGAGAGAGAGAGAGAGAGAGAGAGAGAGAGAGAGAGAGAGAGAGAGAGAGAGAGAGAGAGAGAAAGAGAAGAGAGAGAGAGAGAGAGAGAGAGAGAGAGAGAGAGAGAGAGAGAGAGAGAGAGAGAGAGAGAGAGAGAGAGAGAGAGAGAGAGAGAGAGAGAGAGAGAGAGAGAGAGAGAGAGAGAGAGAGAGAGATAGAGAGAGAGAGAGAGAGAGAGAGAGAGAGAGAGAGAGAGAGAGAGAGAGAGAGAGGTAAGAGAGAGGTAGAGAGAGAGAGTAAAGAGAGAGAGAGGTAAGAGAGAGAGAGGTAAGAGAGAGAGAGGTAAGAGAGAGCGAGGTAAGAGAGAGAGAGGTAAGAGAGAGAGAGGTAAGAGAGAGAGAGGTAAGAGAGAGAGAGGAAAGAGAGAGAGATAAGAGAGAGATAATAGAGATAAGAGAGAGATAAGAGAGAGATATAAGAGAGATAGAGAGAGATAAGAGAGAGAGAGAGATAAGAGAGATATAATGAAAAAAGAAAGAAAAAAAGCAAGAAAGAAAAAATGAAAGAAAGAAAGAAAAAGAAAGAAAGCGCAGACAGAAAACAAATGAACAAACAATCCAAACAATGAAACAAAAATCCCAGTTACAAACATAGAAACAGTTAGACAGACAGACAGACAGACAGACAGATCACAGCAGCAAGTAACAGCAAAGAACAAAAGGGACGGGCATACTCAGGAACGAGACGGGGCTGGGTGGGGCGATGCGGGGCAGCGAACACCGGTCGGGGCGGGTGGAAGCGGGCGGGACTGGGCGGGGCGGGGCGGGGCGGGGCGGGGCGGGGCGGGGCGGGGCGGGAAGGAAGTGGCCACCGAAGAATACCCGAAGTGATAACACACGGTTCTACTACCACAGCCACTCACCACTACCACTTACCACTACCTCTACTACCACTAACTCTAACCATGTGTCTAAACAGCGGGCGCGGGTACCAGGGGCGTGCAAACAGACACACGCAAGGGAACCACGCACTCAGAACAGCGTCAAGATGTTTATTTATTTTTCTTTTTCTATTTTATTATTATTATTTTCAAGCCACTGTGATGTTCCTTTAATAGTTTGATGGTGGTGGTTTGTGGTGTCGTGTGAAAGGGGATGTTCTTAAGTGGTGGATCGGTGTGATGTTTTATTAGCTTGACCGTGTTTGCAGTGATGTTTTGTTAGCTTGACCGTGTTTGCAGTGGTGTTTTGTTAGCTTGACCGTGTTTGCAGTGGTGTTTTGTTAGCTTTACCGTGTTTGCAGTGATGCTTGCTTAGCTTTACCGTGTTTGCAGTGGTGTTTTGTTAGCTTGACCGTGTTTGCAGTGGTTTTGTTAGCTTTACCGTGTTTGCAGTGATGCTTGCTTAGCTTTACCGTGTTTGCAGTGGTGTTTTGTTAGCTTTACCGTGTTTGCAGTGATGCTTGCTTAGCTTTACCGTGTTTACAGTGGTGTTTTGTTAGCTTGACCGTGTTTGCAGTGATGCTTGCTTAGCTTTACCGTGTTTGCAGTGATGTTTTGTTAGCTTGACCGTGTTTGCAGTGATGCTTGCTTAGCTTTACCGTGTTTACAGTGGTGTTTTGTTAGCTTGACCGTGTTTGCAGTGGTTTTGTTAGCTTTACCGTGTTTGCAGTGATGCTTGCTTAGCTTTACCGTGTTTACAGTGGCGTTTTGTTAGCTTGACCGTGTTTGCAGTGGTTTTGTTAGCTTTACCGTGTTTGCAGTGATGCTTGCTTAGCTTTACCGTGTTTGCAGTGGTGTTTAGTTAGCTTTACCGTGTTTGCAGTGATGCTTGCTTAGCTTTACCGTGTTTACAGTGGTGTTTTGTTAGCTTGACCGTGTTTGCAGTGATGTTTTGTTAGCTTGACCGTATTTGCAGTGATGCTTGCTTAGCTTTACCGTATTTACAGTGATGTTTGCTTCAGATTTAATGGCTGTGTTTGTGTTTCCTTTATATCGATGTTGGTAATGATAGTTGTGAGTCAATCATCATTCCAGATCGTTCGTGTATAGTACTACGTTGTATGTATGATAAAATAAAAATTGAGTTACAAAATGTGATAAGAGAAAAACGTTAAAAAAATTTACCTAATTAAAATGCATAACATGGAATGGTGTCTCTTTACGAACTCGAGTATTTTGAATTCGACTTTCCTTCCGTTCCTTGACAGTCTGGCAGTGCAAAGTAAAAACCAGACAAATATTGAAGAAAAAAAAAAAATAAAATAAAGCGACTACAATGACATAAATTCACTTGACTGATTCGCGTGACTGATGGTGTGTAAGTCATGGACGTGAGGCGTGACTGATCTGGTTCTGGCATCACTGTCTTGGGATGAGATGCGTCACCGATGGTTTCCTGTGTGCTGCCGTCCGTGGCCCCGCGCACCGCCACGCTACAGGACCAACACCTGGATGCCGCGGCCAGGGAGCGGGGGTGCAGCCTTGAGCAAGGACGGGAGGGAAGGTGGGAGACAGGCAGGGAGGGAGATAAGGAAGGATAAAAGGAAGAGAGGGAAAGGATATATAGGGATGTAAGAAAATAAGGAAGAAGGGAAGGAATGAAAGAAGAATGAGGAGGAAGGAAGATAAGAAGGGAAGGAGGGAGGGAGGAAGGAAGGGAGGAAGGTAGGGAGGAAGGGAAAAAGGGAAGGAGGAAGGGAGGAGGGGAGAAAGGTAGGGAGGAAGGGAAGGGTAGAGGAAGGGATAAAGGAAGGGAGGTAAAAGAAAGAGGTAGAGATAGAGGATGGTAGGCATGGGTGTGAGGTGGTGTAAGGGTAAGGTAGTCCTGTCCCTGGTACAATACTTTCCGTCCCTGGCGAGCGCACGTGATACTAAGCAAATTTGGGCAGAGGGGAAGGGTGGCCAGGCCCTGCGGGGCTAAACCCGGTAGTCTGTGAGGGGCGCACCGGCAAGAGCCCGGCTCCTCCTGCCTCGACATGAACCTGCCCACTACACTCTGCTGTCCTTCGCTTACCCATTAGTGTTATCAATTGACACGTAGTTATCTTAACTCTCTGGTCTACGGTATTTGTTTTGGAGTGTATTAAACTCATCGCATACTTAATTTTACATCAAAGGAGTTTAGTTTAACGACACATTTATCAACAAGACCACCAGGGCGCGTCAGGTAAGGGCAGTGAAGGCCACTCGTGCTGCAGCCACTCGCCGCCGCCCCCTGACCGTCACCCAAGACAACAGAGTGCTGCTTGGCCAGCTTCACGGCGGCTCAAACAAAACTTACCCATAATAATTCAACAATGGCTTCTTGGCACTCGACCTACATCAGTGTGGACTCACCTGATCCCGTGCACAAGGCTTTCATATACCTTAAAAAGGCAGCAGTAAGTCAAAAAATCTATTGCAATATTTATACAGACTGAGAACATTCTCATCTAAACAACACTACCGCAGGTGAAGCCTGTGTAGAAACATCACTAAGGTGAGTAATAAACCTTGACAGAGATTGCCTTGAATTCACGCATCTCGCTGCCTCCTGGGTGCGGATGGTGACGTGCACGGGCTCAGTGAGTGTTTGGCTTTTACTGAAATGTCAACATTTTCAGTAAAATAGTCAGTAATGTAAATTATATATTTTTTTTGTGCAGGTTGGCGTGTAAGTCAAGAGAGAAACAACAGGTCAACAACGAATGCTCGAGGCCATGCAAGGAACTAGGCCCAGCACACAGCGGGGCTCAGGGGTGCTCACGTGCAGGTGCAACAGGTGCGGGGCAGCGGGACAGCTCTTCCCGCTCACCAACACCAACTCGCATGCTCGGGAGGAGCTGCCCAACACAAAGTATCATCTCTACGCTCAGAGTCTGCCGGTGAACCACCTGATGCAGAGCACGCCATCGTGCGGGGTGCTTCCCCTCCCCTACAGACTGTTTGTAATCCCTTCAGCACGGAGTCACCGCCGCCAGCAACATGTCCTCGGCCCTTGGATTCCACCGCTTATGCTTCCCGACACCTAATGATCTAACACACAGACCTGCGTGCATGCTGGCAGGCGGCGGCGGCCCTGAGCACTGTTCACAGTGATGTTTGGAACTGTTGTGTTAAAGCTGCGTGCAGCACCCTAGGCAGCCAACACCAACACCTAACAACTCCCGTCACCCTCAAGGACGGGAGCCGCCATCAACACCCCCGCCGTCCGCTCTTGGCCCGGAGTGGCAGCCCAACAAGTAGCGTGGCGGCCCGCTTTCTAAGATAGGCGCCGCCACCGCAGGGGTTGAGGTTTGACCCACAGTCCCGCCCCCGCGATCCGGGGCTCTGCTGCACACTTAGGCGTATGATCTAGTCCTTCATCACGACTTGCGTGTCGCTTGATAGAAAAGACAAAACACTAACAGCAATAGGCGACAGCAGGTTCCATAAGCTTACACTGCTATGTATAAATGACAAAAAATCAAGCATGACTTAGCTGGCAACGCGACGGAGGGATAAGGAGTGACTGAGACGCTAAGTAGTGCCGCTGGGGCTAGGCGGGGGTATTGTGCGGCTCCCTCCTCCCCCCGGCACTCACCCAGCACCAGCGTGGGCCAGCTCTCCATCCTGGCGGAGAGTCCCTTCAGGAAGATCTGGTGCAGGAAAAGCAGCGTCTCCGAGTTGAGAAAGATACTGTTGACGTCTTCGTGGGAGCTGGGCGGCTTCTTACTCGACGCCGCCATCTTGAACGGCCTCAGGAAGCAGGAGACAAGTAGATTGAGTTGTTCCACGTACTCCTCTTCCGCCTCCACCATGCGGAACACCAAGCTGCAGAACAACTATGTAAACACGGTGCTCACCCCTCGTGTCCTCACCTGCCCGTTCTCCTACACTGTGTCATGTCCTCCCTCTCACTGCATCACCCCTGTCCCTCTCACTGCATCACCCCTGTCCCTCTCACTGCATCACCCCTGTCCCTCTCACTGCATCACCCCTGTCCCTCTCACTGCATCACCCCTGTCCCTCTCACTGCATCACCCCTGTCCCTCTCACTGCATCACCCCTGTCCCTCTCACTGCATCACCCCTGTCCCTCTCACTGCATCACCCCTGTCCCTCTCACTGCCTCACCCCTATCCCTCTCACTGCATCACCCCTGTCCCTCTCACTGCATCACCCCTGTCCCTCTCACTGCATCACCCCTGTCCCTCTCACTGCATCACCCCTGTCCCTCTCACTGCCTCACCCCTGTTCCTCTCACTGCATCACCCCTGTCCTTCTCACTGCCTCACCCCTGTCCCTCTCACTGCATCACCCCTGTCCCTCTCACTGCATCACCCCTGTCCCTCTCACTGCATCACCCCTGTCCCTCTCACTGCATCACCCCTGTCCCTCTCACTGCATCACCCCTGTCCCTCTCACTGCCTCACCCCTGTTCCTCTCAGTGCATCACCCCTGTCCCTCTCACTGCCTCACCCCTGTTCCTCTCACTGCATCACCCCTGTCCCTCTCACTGCCTCACCCCTGTCCCTCTCACTGCATCACCCCTGTTCCTCTCACTGCATCACCCCTGTCCCTCTCACTGCCTCACCCCGTTCATCTCGCTACACGTACCCATCCAAACACACACACTGAAAAAAATGCATGCTAATCAATAAGAATGTTTCCGGTTCATAAAAAGAGGAAGGAATGTGTTTATAGTAAGAAAAATTTAAAAAGGAGAACATACAACACCCGTTCCATGTGAATTGACACTCTGACCCTGACTGTTCACTTCACAAAATAAGAATGTCAAAGAAGGAGAGGCAGCAAGTTAAACAACAGCGAAATACAAACAAAATGGTGTCCTTTGTTGTTGTTGTGAGTCCCTTGGTCATGGTTTGAATTCCTTGAGTACGTTTTCAAGATTTTGTTTACAGTTAACTCAATCAAAAAGTTCTTGTCATAACCGTAACACATACTTATTCATACTTATTTGTGATGTGTTACGTTCACCAAACATTCTCATGACCACGATTGCTTCCCTTGTTCTTGCATCCCTCCGAAAACCAAACAATTTACCTTTAAGTACTAATTTTGTGCTTCCTACTTCATTCTCCTCCATCACTTCAAACACTGAATCATGTGCTACGAAGCTGACGGTTCAATAATCCTTAGCAATAGGTGATGTGTTTTCTTAAGTGGGATAATAATGACCTTGAAGTATTCTATCCAATCGTTTCCTAACGTGTACTCCAACAAGTGTGCTATTACGTTTTTTCCCTCTGAGCTAAGTACCGCCAGCGTCTTTCTGGAAGTATCGTCTACATCCTTATTTTTCTTTACTTTTCAATTGACAAATGTTCTTATCAATTAACTTTGTAGGAGCATCTTATTACCTTTCACCTTCCACCTTTCTATGCGTCTCTTAATGACACTCCTCCACCTCTTAATCATCTTGTTGGTATTTATCTCCATTCATGAACTCATTGACCTTATTCCCCATTCCGTCGTAACCTTTTATTTCACTAATGAGCAACCTTTATGATCCTGTCCGTTGTTACCGTTCCCCGTTTTCTTCGTCACACTGTTCCTGCACCGTAATCTCCATCGTTCTCTCTTACCTCAATGTTCCTCGTTATTTAGTCGTCTATATTGCAATTTCCCTTCTAGGTAACGTTTCTTTTCCTGTGTAACGTTCATCAACCTTCTGTAACATGTATCTCGCCACATCAAGGTATCGTTCACATTCTACTCTATTCCTCTTAAGGTGTTTTCTTGTATGTGAATGTAGTTAGTCCTTTCAGCTTGCAGGATTCCCACACCAGATGGCACGGCATTCTTTTACTTCCTTTTAGTTAAGTCTTCCCTCAATAACCTCAGTGACACGTACAGTACAAATGATGATTGAAAAATACCGAATTAGTGTTCTTTTTAGGGTTGTATGTATACTTTTTACTCTACTCTTTCTCCTCAACCTCAATCTCCACCTCCACAAAATCTTCCTTACCTGTTCCTCTTCCTCATACTCTCTGCGTGTGGTGACCTGATGTACTCCTCAACGATCTGCTTCCACCGCCTGCGACACAGCCATCCTCGGAAGAAACTCTGCACCTTTTTAATTTTCTTGATTTCTTCAGAGTCCTCCGGTAGATCCTCCAGCTTGCGAGGGGGAACCACCCGCCACTCTTTCTTCAGCGTGCACAGCTAGAAGACACAAGGAGGGAGTGTAGTCATAGAATACTAAGTGTAGTTCGTGGTAGTGTCATGTGGTGAGTTGTAGTGTGTTTAGTGAGGCTGTGAGGCATGAGGGAGGCGATGTACGACTAACTTTAATGGTTCGGTGTAACTATTTTGGTGGAAGAGATAAAAAACTGTGTAGATTTGTAGGTTTTGAATTATATGTATTTCTTTTAATATTTTGAGTTACCGTTCATTGGGGCTCGTGATAACATATGAGATGAGGACAACGGGAGAAGCATAGACAAAGAGCAGAGTGAAAGATAAGACTATAAAATAGCAAGTGTTTGAAGGGACTGAACAGTGATAGTATAAACAGGAGCAATATAAGTACATTTAGATAACAGAAAAAAGAGAACAGAAAACAAGACAGAAACAACGTAATCAAAGAAATAAAGAGAAAAAATATAACAAGAAAAAATGGGGGTGCAAGGTAGAAGGAAAGGATGGAAGAAGGGATGGAGGAGCCAGGAAATATTAAAGGAAAGTAAAGAAGAAAGAAAGAAAGGAAAGAAGAAAGAAAGGAAGGAAGGAAGGAAGGGAAGACCAAACGTGCATGTGTGTGTGTGTGTGTGTGTGTGTGTGTGTGTGTGTGTGTGTGTGTGTATGTGTGTGTATGTGTGTGTATGTGTGTATGTGTGTGTGTGTGTGTGTGTGTGTGTGTGTGTGTGTGTGTGTGTGTGTGTGTGTGTTATGCAGGCTTACCTCAGCACGTAGCTTTTTAATCTCTGACGTCAGCTCTTCACACTGCTGAGTATACTGCCATTTCGCCGTCTTCTCGCTCTCCACGATCTGCAGAAGGTGTAAGTGCTTCTGATCCAGCTCCTCCTTCTGCAGCAGAAGCTTGTTGAAAGAGGCCATCCGTATCATATCTATCCAGGCCTTGCACTCGCCTTCTGTCTCAGCTCTCAAATCATACTGCCTCTGATTCTCCCGCCGGTACGTGATGGCGAAGCAAAACTGAACGAGGGACAAAAGAAAAGGTGAAAATAAGAGAGAGAGGGAAGAAGAAAAAAAATCCATGGAAATAAATAATACATGATATAACACAATAATAACGCCTTACCTGTTTGTCTGTGTCCTTGTTCTTGGTATTAGTGTTGGTGGTGATGAGCCGTTCACAGTAACAGCCTTCCAGCATGATCACTCCAGAGGGCTTGACACTCGCCTCTCCCTCCGAGTAGAAGAGAAGGTTCTGTGGGAAAACAAGATGGACAGGAATGAGAGAGTGTAAGTGTGTATGAAATAAGATGAAGAAAAGAATAAAAGAAAAACTAAATATATGATACTAAAATAGGTAGTTATATGTATATGAAGAAAAAAGGAAGCAGGTAAGAAATCAATAGAGGATGAAAGAGGAAAAGAAATTAATAAGGTAGACAAATAAGGAAAGAAAATTATGAAAGGAGCAAGAAAGAAGAAAGCAAATAAGTGATAAAAAAAAGAACAAATTAAAAAAGTAAGAAAGATGGAAGGAAGAAAGGATGAAAGGAAAAATAAATAGATAGATAAAGAAAGAAACAAACAAAGGTGAAATAAAACAAATAAAAAGATGAGAATAAAACATAAAAAAAGAAAGAAGGAAATATGGAAAGAAGTAATGAAGGAAAGAAGGACAAGGAAAAGGAAACAAGTGAACAAGGAAGGCAATAAGAAAGATAATATGCAAGGATGGCGAAAGACAAAAATAAAAGGAGATAAAGAGAAGAGAATCAGGTTCTTTAAGAGAGAGAGAGAGAGAGAGAGAGAGAGAGAGAGAGAGAGAGAGAGAGAGAGAGAGAGAGAGAGAGAGAGAGAGAGAGAGAGAGAGAGAGAGAGAGAGAGAGAGAGAGAGAGAGAGAGAGAGAGAGAGAGAGAGAGAGAGAGAGAGAGAGAGAGAGAGAGAGAGAGAGATAAAAAGAAATACATAACTAAATAAATCAATAAATGAATCAATAAATATACAAATAAATAGATAAATAAACTAATAAATAAATAAATAAATAAATAAATAGCTTACAAAATAGCATCAGAGTGAAACATCAGGATCGAAAACGAACGAGAAAAATAAAAGAAATGGAAGATAAATTAGATAACAATGAAGACGTAAAAAAGAGAAAAAAATAACTACAAATCTTCTGAAATTTTTTGTTTTATTCTTTTATGATTATTTACTCATCCTATGTATTCCTTTGTATCATAATCACCATCATCATCATCATCATCACCTTTTTTATGCCTTATTCATCACATCATCACCTTCATATTTCTATCGGTTATTCATCATAATTATTCAAGTCTGATTAAATATTCTGTTACTTATTATATCTTTCATTTATTTTTACTTTTTTAATTATCTTACTTTACATAAATAAAATGATAGGGAGTTCGAACCTTTAAAGACACGAATATTTGAAGCAAAGAATAAAGAATACATAATGCAAAAAAGAAGAAGAAAGTTATCAGATCCACAAAAAAATAAAATATCCTGGAGGAATATATATATATTTTTTTTATAACTAACATTAAATTCTTAGTGTGTAGCAGATTTTGGATATTAGTGATAGTCAACATCTATTATTATTCAAAGTTTCCTTATGATTTCAAAAAGAAGATGTGTAACTGATTCCATTTCATTATCAAGTACAAGAAGAAGAGGAATAACAATAATAATAATGATCATAATAGTAATAACAATAATAATAATAATAATAATGATAACGATGATAATAATAATAATAATGATAATGATGATAATAATAATAATAATGATAATGATGAGTAAAAATTATGATAATAATAATAATAACAACAACAACAAGAAAAAGAAGAATCAGAGGATCTCCATAATCTTTCCCAGTATTACCTTCACCATTGTTCTTAAAACTCTACGGTACAGACTTACCGTATTTAACTTACAATTTCAATCACATCAAATGGTTCAAATTTCAAACCTTTTTAGTATTATTGTTGTTGTTGTTGTTGTTGTTGTTGTTGTTGTTATCATCATTATCTTATT
This sequence comes from Cancer borealis, assembly GCA_036785275.1. Classification (NCBI taxonomy): domain Eukaryota; kingdom Metazoa; phylum Arthropoda; class Malacostraca; order Decapoda; family Cancridae; genus Cancer; species Cancer borealis. The sequence continues at coordinate 26,486 of JAXIVD010002088.1, forward strand.
ATTACTGTTATCATTATCATTATTATAATATTATTATCATCATTATTATTATTATTATTATTAGCGTTACTATTATTATTATTATCATTATTATTATTATTATTATTATTATTATTATTATTATTATTATTATTATTATTATTATTATTATTATTATTATCATTATTAGAGGCAAAACTATGAGGGAATGGATATGGATGCATGTGTGTGTGGACGCCTTGTCTCGGGTAAGCCCCTTTAAGATGGATATAAGCTGGGTATATGGATGAATAGATTATCATTTTTACTGTTATTATTATTATCATTATTATTATTATTATTATTATTATTATTATTATTATTATTACTATTATTACTATCATTACTATTATAATTATCATTATTACTGTTATTGTTATTATTATTATTATTATTATTATTATTATTATTATTATTATTATTTATATCATTACTATAATATCATCACCATTTATTATTTTCATTATTATTATTATTATTATTATAATTATTATTATTATTATTATTATTATTATTATTATTAGTAGTAGTAGTAGTAGTAGTAGTAGTAGTAGTATCGTTATTATGATCCTTATTATTATTACTATTATTATAATTATAAATATATATGATTATTTTATTATTAGTTAATAAGTGTCATTAATGGCTAGTCAAAACTGTCTACATAATCATCCTTAATTGTTTTCAAAAGAGAGAGAGAGGAGAGAGAGAGAGAGAGAGAGAGAGAGAGAGAGAGAGAGAGAGAGAGAGAGAGAGAGAGAGAGAGAGAGAGAGAGAGAGAGAGAGAGAGAGAGAGAGAGAGAGAGAGAGAGAGATACAAACATAATAATACATAACAACCAACACCAACACACAGGTACACACACTTACCTGGTAGAGCGTGAACCACCTCAGCTGCCACTTGTTGGAGTCTGAGGAACGCTTGTACAGATAACCCGGAGTAGTTGTGGTCATGCGAGCCTTCTCAGCCAGCATCAACACCTGGTTCTCGTTTATTCTTATGGTACGCTGCATTTTCGGACTCAGCATCTTCACCGTGTTGGAGATGGTGGTGGCGGTGGTGGTGGTGGTGGCGTGGGTCCCGCCTGCAGTACCGCTAGTGATAGAGGAACTGCGACCCCCACCAGACGCTGCTTTACTGGCACGTCTCCCAAAGGCGCAAGCGGAGGAGGATGAGGAAGAGGATGTGGTGATGGTGGTGGCTGTTGTAGTGGTGGTGTTGGTGGTGGCTGTGGTAGTGGTTGTGGTGGTGGTGGTGGTGGATGGGGTGGGTAGGTTATGGAGGCGCCGGGGCGTCCAAAGCAGCTGATAGGCCTTATGTCACATGGTGGGCCGTTTTCCTGACTTCATGACCTCGGAGTCGTTCTCGAGGGTATTGGCCACCTCTCCCTTCTTCAGCTTGGCGGTGCGAAGCAAGGTTGTTATTGTTATTTTGCAAGCGTTCCTGTCGCTTGTAAGTGTGCGTCTCTTGTTTCTCGGCGTGGCCCAAAAGGAATGGACGCTGAGGCACGGGAAGGGCGCTGGCACACAGTTATACAGCAGCCAACACGACAGCCCAACGAAGGGCAGCTGCGGCACGTGCGATGAGAATGCTGAAGGGGTGCGAGAGGTCGGACACGTTCATGCTAGAGGGCAGACGCGGCGCGCTCAACTGAGTATTCTTGTTATCCAGCAGAGTGCGTGCGCTGAGGACGTGCCACACTCAACATGCTACAGCCTTGGCGGGGCCCGGGAAGCTGTCCGCACCGATACACTAACACACTCACTCTCCTAACACGATACGCAATACAAAATCACTACAAAAAACGAGTGCACGGCAGCGGGCGTAAGCTGGGGAGCACCTGTCCACGCGGGGTTCGAGGTACCTGCCGAGCTTAATATCACAAACTCGGGCGATGCGTCAGTCCTCCCGACGATGCCACAGGTTGCGGCTCTCCTGGATGTCAACGGTGGAGCCGGACAAGCCAGCTGTCAAGGGCAGGCAGCAGGTCGCCGCGAAGAACTCATCTACGGAGGGATGGTGAGAGGGCGCCGTGGCAGAGGCCGACACGGCACACCACCTGAGGGACACCACGCTCCAAAGGGCCGCCAGGCCACACTCACTGCTGCCACGATGCTGCAACAGAGATAGATGTTACCTACATACATACATACACACACATACGCATACGCATACATACACACACACACACACACACACACACACACACACACACACACACACACACACACACACACACACACACACACACACACACACACACACACACACACACACACACACACACATACACCACAAAGGTGCACACAGTTGATGAGCGTACCAACACATCAGATACAAATAGGGTAAATAATATCCTACAGTGTGTGTGTGTGTGTGTGTGTGTGTGTGTGTGTGTGTGTGTGTGTTGTGTGTGTGTGTGTGTGTGTGTGTGTGGCGTGTGTGTGTGTGTGTGTGTGTGTGTGTGTGTGTGCGCGCGTGCGTGCGTGCGCAGCATCGGGCACAACAGCAGCGCAGGCCGTGGCCACAGCAGGAGGGAGGCTGGCCGGGCATGCTTCCAGCGGGCGTGTGGATCAGTACATTCCATAAATTATTGACCACAAGCAGGATGCCGCCCCACCACCGCCTCCACCCAACACCCTCAACTTTAAAGTGTAAATTCTTGAGCTGGACAATGTTGCCAGAGACGATTGTAAGCCGTAATTTCAGGCGGACAGTATTACCACATCGTTTGGTATTCGCATCGGCCTTGCTCACCCCTCTTTCCTTCCGTCGATTTACCCCACCACCCCAACCCCTTCACCTTGCATCCACACCACCCCTATCCAGAACTTGAGCCCCGATGGAAGAAATATATACGTGTCCCTGATGAACTATATATATCCGTCATTACTGTCACTGAAGACGCACATCGACGGATCAGGGAGAGGCGCAAAACCTTGACCTGGAAAGAACGATGTGTGTGTGTGTGTGTGTGTGTGTGTGTGTGTGTGTGTGTGTGTGTGTGTGTGTGTGTGTGTCTAGGTGCGGGCGTAACCTTGCCTGCGTAAGTACGTATGCGGGACGGTTTATGTCAACACCACTTCGATCCTTGAAAACCCACTACACACACCTCAACACCGGGACACAGGTGAGACTTCCGCCCTGAATCTACATCTGGCTAGGGGAGGGGAAGGTGCAACAAGCTTGATCCACCCTCGGGAGACACTTACACACGCACACACACGCACATATTGATACAAAAGATAGATAAATAAACCGATTGATAGAGAAATAATAGAAACGATAAATATGTATATAGAAGCATAGAGATAGATAGAATGATACATAGATAAGCTTATAGATAGATAGATGTGCATAGATGTGGTTACCAATGTGGATAGATATACAGATGGATGACAGGAGCATATATAGATAAATGGATAAAGGGAAATAGGTTGAGAGATAGATCATGGATGTACATACTGTGCATATGTGTGTGTGTGTGTGTGTGTGT
>JAXIVD010002088.1:35000-40000 GCA_036785275.1 Cancer borealis
CCGCCCTCGCTCTGACACCTGTTACTCGCTTGTGCGGCCGCTCCTCCTGCGTCCCTACACGGCCTCATGTGACCTGCAACCGCGGGGCTGCGCTGGGCCACGGGCCACTGCCATGGCAGGTGAGGGCGGGCAGGTGAGGGCTACTGCAGGTGACGCTGCCAATTATGGGATACGGAGAGCGGACTGCAGCGGTCGACGGAGTGGAGGCGCTAGGAGGCGTGCCCAAGTGAGGGAGGGTCCGGGGGCGGCGCGCCACCACCCTCCGGTAGGGGCAGCGGCACCACCAGCCACTCAGGCTGCGCCAGGGGAGCCCTGCGGACGGACGGGAGGTGCGGCGGGTGTGCGGCGGCGGCGGGCGGCGCGGGAGCGACGTGCAGCCTCGCAGGGGTGCTGGGCGCCACTGACGGATCGATGCGGGGACCTGTGGCGGCGCTGATCAACAGGTGGGGCCGTCACCTGCCAGGTGCGCACCGACGCTGCCCTCACCCCCACACCCACCCTTTTTTCGTGCCCCTGACCTCCACGCACAACCTACTTTAGGATTTGGTGTACCCTGCATACACCCTTTTCCCTGTCGAGGTCTGCAGTATGAGGCCCCCGAGGGCAGGGCGAGAGCCCGGTGACACCCGGCAACCCCCCAGTGCGCAGGGCCGCTGCCCTCGCGAGCCCCGCGGAAAATTTCCCTCGTCTTGCTAGGTGAGCAGCGTCTCCCGCCTCACCTGAGAACACCTGCATGGCGCCCCTGCAGCGGCGGCCAGCGGGGCGTGTGGCCCAGACGGTGTAGCCCGGGGCCTGGGTGTGGCCGTGGAGACAGCCACCCTCAACGATACCTCAGGCTGTGCCCCTCACCCTTCCCCTCAGCCTGGCCCTGCCCGCACCCCAGCAAGGGGGCACGATGCTGGGGGGAGGGCGGGGTGGCGAGGGCAGACTGCGGAGAGCGCAGGAGAGGGTCCAACCACACTGTTGTACCTCAAACACATTATACAACAAAATCGTAACAGATTCACTGCTTGGAAGGTTGCCTGTTATCCTTATCACCATCCTGTCACCTTTCCCTCCATACGCACCTTTCCTCATCAACATTAATTTTCCTCTTACCTCCACATCCTTCCTCTACGTTTCTTCTTTTCCCCTGTTCTTCCACCGACATCCCATTTTTTCCTCCATAACTTTCTTCCACATCCTCCACGGAACAGCTTAGCGCGCACACACACACACACACACACACACACACACACACACACACACACACACACACACTTGGGTGTGCACAAGTGTAAGTTGTTTTTCTCGTCGCATCTTTGATATAAACATTTACACAAATGAGTGGATATCACAACACACACAAGCAAGATGATGATGATGATAAAAATGGTAATGATAGTGATAATAATAATGATGAAGACAGTAATAATAAAAAACAACAATAATGATAATAATGATAATAATAATAATAATAATAATAATAACAATAATAATAATTATAATAATATCAATAATAATAATAATAAAATAATAATAATAATAAGAGGAATTACTATAATAATGGAAACAATTACAATGATAATAACAACAACAATAACAATGATAATAATAATAATAATAATAATAATAATAATAATAATAATAATAATAATGATAATATGAAGTGGCAGGCATAAGTCTACAGGCGGTTAGATTAGATTAGATTAGATTAGATTAGATTAGGTTAGGTTAGGTTAGGTTAGTGTCGTGGGAGAGACCCCCGCCCTTGACCACATTTGCGCGACTGACCTGACGCCCTGTGTTGGGTGGGATGGTATTCTCTTCTATTGGGGCCTAGGGGCTACGTGAGAGCAATGTATGTGTATGTATGCATGAGAGAGAGAGAGAGAGAGAGAGAGAGAGAGAGAGAGAGAGAGAGAGAGAGAGAGAGAGAGAGAGAGAGAGAGAGAGAGAGAGAGTGTGTGTGTGTGTGTGTGTGTGTGTGTGTGTGTGTGTGTGTGTGTGTGTGTGTGTGTGTGTGTGTGTGTGTGTGTGTGTGTGTGCGCGCGCGCCTTGTCTCAGTTATCATCCAGGTTTATAGATAGATTATCATTACTGTTATTATCATTATCATCTCATCATCTTCATCATCATTATTATCATTACCCTCATAACTATGCTAGCGTTAATAAATAGGAAAAGGAGGAAAGAGATGTAAAGAAGGAAGAAAGGGGTGGAAGAAGAAAGGAAGAAAGGAAAGATGAAAGGGAGGAAGAAAGGTAAGGATGGATGGAAGGAGAAGGAAGAAGAGGAGGATGGCAGGAGGAGATAGAGAGGAACATCAACAGGAGAGCAGCTGAACACCAACTTATGTAACCTGTTGCACCGAGCATTGATTTTCTACTCCCTCCTCCTCCTCCTCCTCCTGTGGTCCAGATGGTCGTTGAGAGGGAGGGAGAGAGAGAGAGGCAGAGGAGGGAGGGGATCAGGAGTCTGCTAACTTGCGTCGAACCCTCGTGACGGCTAACAACCCTCGCTTACTCTTTTACTTTAACGGTGAAGAAGAAGAAAAAAAGAAAGTGTCATTTTTACTATTTTCGTATTCTTAACGTCCTTTTTAAACTTTTATTTTTGTGTGTAAGGTAAGTGTAAAAAGGCAATGGCGCTGTACTTCGTGCGTAAACAATAACAAACATCACGAAGATATACTGAACTGCGCCATTCATGCTTTATATTCACACTAGTTCGGAAGAAACGAAAATATGATGTCAATTGTGTTTCAGTCTAATAATCTATCTACATTTCCTTCTCAAAAATTATCTGATTCGTGTTAGTATTTATGTACCCAATTAGTAGTAAAATAGTAGTAGTAATAATAATAGTATTAGTATTCGTATTAGTAGTAGTAGTCCAATAACATAATTAGTTGTAAAATAGTAGTAGTGATAGTAATAGTATTAGTAGTGGTAGTCCAATAACATTTGGGAACACTCACATATAAGCAGGTTCCTTTAAGTGGCGTAGGAAGATTGTGACGCCCGTAGCATTGGAGGGGCTTTGCGTGGTGGTGGAGGCGATAAGAGTACTGGATGATGGACGCAATGGTGGAGGCAGGAAGGTGCAGGGTGGATGAAGAGCGTTAGATGGTCGTTGAAGTGTTGGAATGATAGTTGAAAAGTGTTGGACGGTGAATGATGAGTGCTAAACTGCGGATGAAGACTGCTGGATGATAGTGGCAGTGGTGGGACGTGCGGTTAAGCACGATAAGGCGTCTCTGTTCAACTATACAGTGATAGCTGAACAGCAGAGTATACAGCAATAAACAGCAGACAGACAACAGGCAGATAACAGACACCACTGAGTTAGCAATTGGTATCGGTGGATTTCCGGTGAATATATAAAGCACCTGGTAGCAGGCTAGCTGATAAAAAAAAAAAAAAAAAAAAAAAAAAAAAAAAAAAAAAAAAAAAAAAAAAAAAAAAAAAACCCACTAGCTGAGAGCAAGTGGGACGGTTGGTGAGGAGAGATGGCATCTCAGCGTCACATAATTCACAAAATAAAGTATCTTCGGAGAAGTGTGGATAAGTCCATTAACCCGCTACCATTTGTATTGTGTGGATAAAGTTCTCACAGTCACTTGGAGATAAGAATAGACAAATCTGCGAATACCCAGCAGATTTAATAGAAAAAGTGCAGAACGGCCGGAGCCTAGGAGCGAATGTGTGTCCACAACAAAGTGGAGGCTCTCTCAAGACTCATGTTTTTTCAATAAACAGTGCAGGACATTTATAGTTCGTCTGTATTACTTCCAAGTGGCTGTGCAAACCCCTCCACACACCACAACAAGAGTGCTGGATGGTGGTTCAAGAGTGTCGGATGGTGGTTCAAGAGTGCCAGGTGATTGTTGAAGAACGCTAAGTGGTGGATAAACAGTGCTGGATGGTGGATGAACAGCATGGTGATGGTGGAGGAAGGTCATTGCGTAATGGTGGGAGGACATTGGTAACGCACTTCAAACTGTCTCTTCCGTGAGCGATTTCCACGGTTCCATCACCCTGTGCAGTGAGGTAGAGCTTCCATCTTCTAACAGTAATAGTCACAGTATGCCTTCCAAGCACACAAACACACCTCTTTCTGTTTTCTTCAGTTTTTGTACAGTATACACATTTAACTATTATCACGCTACCAGACACTTGCTTCTCGTTTATCTCAGCACCTTAAATGATGTCACGTACTCACGAAGGATGAAACACTACACTTTTTTCACCCTTCACCACGTAATCGGATTCTGTAAAGGAAAATGATTTATTAGTCAGTCAAAGAGTAAACAAATATTAAATTACATAAAAACACGCAATCTCAACTAAAGAATCAAACATATAATAAACAATTGACTTAAGAGAGTACTAACGATGCTCCTTTATTTAATGGTAGAGTACAGTCTCTTATAGGGTTTCCGTCGTCTATACTCAGCTGGCCGTAAACATGGCCTCCGTCCGGCTGTTTTCCATCGGCAAAAACGGTAAATATGCAATTGTTCAATATTTGTTAAGTGAATGTTCCCAAATAATAACGATTTCGACTCAGCACAAACCTTCCAACTAGATAACTTTACGAAAATATTGATCCGTTCAGCCCTGCAGGTTCCCATGTAATGGATTATGTAGAGCAGAATGACGAAAATGATTGAAGGGAAGATTTGACACAAGTTTATAGATATGGATGATAGGTGGACGAAGGTTGAGTTTATATATTATACATTGGCTGGCTCCTGTAGGTATGCTGGGCTTTTTTCAGCTCCCTTACTTATGTTCTTTTTGGCCGTAGTGAGGCAAGCCACAGTTTAACTCACAGATGATCTGGAAAAGGCTTTTGCCTGTGACTTCAGTTCTAAGGCCACAATTTATAGTTAAATTTACGGTCTTGGGTTTTCCAGAATTTATCAAGTTTCCTCAAAGTTTAGTACATTGCTGGCATTCACCACCCAATCAGGAACATTGTTCCAATCGTTAACCACCCGAAAGCTGAAGTTATAT
>JAXIVD010002088.1:45000-67696 GCA_036785275.1 Cancer borealis
CGGCGCTTGTTGCCCACACTGTAGGCTTCCATGGTGGCCCCGCTGCCCTGCACCTGCCACCGCAGCGTGCGGAACTGATTCACGGGAGAGAAGGGGTCGATTGGCATTTTGTGAGGAAATAATGGGTCTTGTGCTATTCTTCCACTGGGTTACGTTGCAGAATAAAGAAATTGTCTCCTGCCTTCAATTCTAAATATACACCTTTAAAGGTGGTGTCTTACGTTTTAATGTGCTCATGAAGGTGTTGAGCAATGTTAAGCTTTAATATGGAAATGGTTGCTCACCACTTTGTGGTGTGGTTGATCTAAAAATCGACTCACTTTGTTCTTAGACCACCCATCAACTTTTGACTAAATACCCACCAAACAATCTCTAAGCACTAAGTCAAAAGCCTTTTTCCAAGTCAACAAATACAAAGTTGCTTTTGAATATTAGGTCAGTCATACACCCCATTTGAAACAAAACTACATTGCATATGTTCATTCTCTTGAAGACCGTCACTTTCATGATCTGGTTCCAGTCCTTCAGAACTGCACCATTTTCTTCACTTTTCAGGTACCAATGAAAGGAAACTCAACTAAAGGTACTGGAGTTAAGAGCAATGAAGGATTTGAACTCTACTGTCCTTGTCCACTTTAAGCTTTCTCATTTAATAATTTATCGTAATGCTTCCTTCAGGTAGTTGTAATACAAGTGTTATCCAGCATCATTTTCCCAGGATGACACAGACACTCTTCCGCCATTATGGCCTTATGGCTATTTAGAAACATTCAAGCAATTCCAAAGATCTGCAAACTAATTGTTTTAAACAGTTTGCTTACTTGGATATATGTTACATTGTTTTCTTAGCTCACACATGGTAACCAAGTTCTTCAATATGGATGTGATTGATAAACACATACACACACACACACACACACACACACACACACACACACACACACACACACACACACACACACACACACACACACACCTATAATGAATTAAGTGGAGATATTGTAAACGCCACCAGTGTACACAACTTTAAAGCTAAGTTGGATAAAGTAAGATATAAAGACGGGACAATATGAGATTGCTCCCCTCCCGTAAACCACAACTAGGTAAATACACGCGCACACACACACACCAAAGACAATGAAAAGTATATTAAGTTGTTTATAAAAACCCAGAAGAGGACATAGCAGCCCTCCTGTGCACTCACCATGAACACAACAAGGCTGAGGCTGCAGTAAGCCAGAACACAGTAGTAGCCGAGGGTGTCCATTACCAGACCGGCCAGTAGTGACACAATCATCCTGGGAAGAAACAACCAACATGTAAATGGATATCAGGTTTTTTTTTTATTGTGCCACATCACAAAATACAAGAGAAATTGCAATTAGAGAGTATGGAATTGGAATTTCATGGACCAGTCAAGTTAAGAGTGAATAAAATAGGAAACTCACCCAACATATTTGTATGAAGAAAAAGCAAGCAGATCCAGTGTTTTGATGTGCGTCTGTATGGCTGTGATGTACAGAGTGGCCAGAATGAGGAAGATTTCAAGTACTAGCCACACCAAGGCTGAGCTTGCCTGCATCCCCAGCACGTCCGGAGAGAACCTGGGATGAAAGGCGCATCAATCAAAGAGTGTTTCACTGACCTTTTCCTGCCTGGCTTTAAGGTTTCTCAGGTGAGTACTGCGTGTTACAAGATTAAGCTTGAGACTATGGCAATGATGCTACGCCAGTTATCTTGTCAGCATCGCGTTCTTTTTTATAAGTGAAAGCTGAATCAAGTTTCCTACACATACAACTAACAATAAATATTTTAGTACCAATGTATAAGTGGCATGTCACTGATCATAACCAACACAAAGCAAAATCATGTTATTTACATTAGATGGGGGAAAAAAAAGAACACACTAGTTTAGCACTAAGAAAACATGCTTAAATAAAATGCTTGAGAACAAAGCACTTTTAGGACACATAGCACACTCCAGAACTTACACCACAACATGAAACGCGAGAACAACAATGTCGGACAGGAAAAAATTACTAGCTGGCACATCACTGACCCTGACTGCTAGTGGGCAAGTTACCTGTGGAGGAGCTCTGGGCAGTCACTGCAACTGTGCACAAAACCCAAATATTACCCTTGCAGCTCACAGAGATAGGGTCTTGCATACACCTGAGTAGAAACTGCTGAGGATGGGGAAAAAAAGTCTCCCACTCCTTCAACAAATTGCTTACTTAGAACTGTATTGAGTATACATTGCCCACAATTATATCTATACTAGAACTGTAATCAAAATGAACATTAACTTTACTTTATCTTAATAACCTAAACTTTGAAAGGTTTATAAAGATTTGCAGGCTTCAATCACTTCAATTCAACATTCTTTTTGTACATGAAAGGTGTTAGCAACAAAGAAGACTTTTATATGGTTTTCCTTCAGCATTTTTTATATATGGAAGCTGTCAATAAACAAAAATGCCATCATTACAAAAGAATGCTCATCACAGTCTGAAAAAAAGAAAACATAACACCTAACCATCATATTTCAGGTTCATAAACGTAAAATATGTGACCAGAGTCTCCCCGGCCCATCTGAGAAACACTTGGAGCATTGGGAAACAGAACACTTAAGTTAGTGATCCTTACCTTTTCTGGAGGCCGAGGCAGAGACCTGCTACCAAGATGTATGTGACTACACCCATGAGAGGGATGTAGAGGTCTGGTGCGTTGACCTCATGCCGAGGCTGAACTGGGGCATCTTGTTCATATCGCACACTCCAATCCTGAAGAGGGAGGGAAGGAGGGAGATAGGATGTCTGAGTGAAAGTTGGTATATTTCAATTATGTTCTTTTCAGCTCATGCATTGAAAAGTTCTAATGTCCAATACTGTATTTAGAATGCTTGCTGATAACTTCTGTGCTACACAAAAATAATAACTGAAAAGATCAGACAATTGACTATATTATATAAAGTTCAAATATACGTATTTCACACTACTACCTGTCTGTCACTCCTCATACTTTGTTCTGTAAGAGACTCCCTCCAAGGTGATGGTCATGACTCCTGGTCCTCAGTTACCTCCAAAACACACAACACTTACATTCTGTAGGCCCCTGATTGTCCTTCTCAATCGCCCTGAATACAGGTGGCCTTCTTTTCACTTCAATTCTACTCCCACATCTACACATTACATCTCAAGTATGGATTTACAGTTAAGGTGAAGTAAACACATGTTTATACTCATTACTCTGAAAATTCTAAGATGAATTATGATGCACATGGGAGCAAACTATGATATGTAACAAAATCATAATTACAAATTTTATAGCTAGACTTGATACTGAGCACGAAAACTTCATAAATCAAGATGAAGTGTAAACTAAAGAACAAGGTGATTCCAAGTGGCAGCCACCTGCTACTTACTGTGTGAGTATAAGGGAAGAGGAGGAGTTGCAGTTTCTTCATGACATAGTGAGTGTCCACCGCAAAGTAATACTTGATCTGACTCGTGCTGACGTATTTTTCTAGCTTCTTGTCTACATACTCCCGACCTTGGCTGGCCAGAGAATGTCCATATTGCATGGCCACATTGGCAACCATGGGGTCCTGCAGCACATGGAGTGTTTACAAAGTCACAAGGACTAGTACATCACAAAAATTTGTTCTGCCACGGAGTGTGGTAGACAGTATAAATCACAAGTAATTGCTCTTCTCATTGTAATATTTGAAACTCATCACTCATCACCATTTTAAAAGACTCCATACATGCTTGCATGTGTCAGCCTTGTTCACCTAATGACTGCTTGCCAAGCTGTATGGTCTGTAGCAGCATCACTGCCCAGCATAGGCCTAGATCACTTAGTTCTTTCATGACCATTTCATTCCAAGCTTTCTTGGGTCTACCTCTAAAAATTCTACTATGTACTACATTCAGCTCTCTAGCACTTTTCACCCCATCACTTTCTACCATCCTCTCAACATACCAAACCACCTCACTCCATCTCTTCTCATCAATCAATCAATCAATCATTGGGGGCATACCCTGAGGGGCGCATCGCCTCGCCCACCCTTCAACGCCAACCATGGCGATCACCGCACACCAGTCTCCATCACTAGACTAATGTACTGAACTCCCATCATCTCTTCCTCAGTTCACCATATTGATGCACTACACATCAATTTAATCATCCTCATCCCTATCTGTTTTACCTTGTGAACATTGTCCTCCTTCACTGGCCAGATTTTGCAAGCATCAACATTACTCTCCTCACACAGGACACATACAAGTGTATTTTCGATCTAAGAGAGAGTCCCTTAAGTATCAATAAAGGCAACAATTTCCTGAACTGTCTGCATCCTCTTTTAATTCTTACCACTACACTAACACTTGTATCATATCCTGCATAAATCACAATTCCCACATAAGTACATTTTTCTACACATTCAAAGGACTCATCCTTTTGGCCATTGTGTTTTTGGCTATATCTTCCCCATGCACTCAAACATACACATTCAAATACTCCAATATTCTGCAACCTACCTCTAATTCCACTACTACATATCCTGTGCACTCACATGCTACATACACTACATAAAATATAATTAAGACTCATAACTTATCTACAGTTTGTACATGGCCATGCACTGAAATAAAGTAAAGGTACATAAATCAAAGCATACATAGTATTAGGCCCTCAATAAACTCCAGAAGAATATCACATAAAGAGAAACATGAAACAAGAATTATAACCTGGAATATTTGTGGGCCAGGAAAGTTTCCTGGGTAAGCACCATAAACATTCTGTCCCTGCTGTTGCTGTCCACTTTGTCTGGTATCTGGGTAGCCATACTCCATGCCTCCGTACCCTGAAGGAGAAGTCATCAGTATAGAAGGAACATGTTTATTAGCAAAACATTGAAAATATTATGCTATAAATTACCAATGAAGTTGTCTTAAAAATATTAAATTTTATTTGCTAACATTTAGGTGGTAAGGATAACAATGTATAATGCATTTGATTATTAAGAAAATGTAGAAAATATGCAAAGTAATATATCATGATTTGAAGGATAATCAAATATTTGTAGTCCATGAACAAGTGAAGGCACCAAAGATGATTACTTACTATAAGTTACCAAATGCATTCCAGGTGATCCACAAACTGTTACAAGAAGGAAGAGTTCTGGGCTTACCTTGATTGCCATAGTTGTTGTAGGTCTGGCCACTGGTGTCCTCAAAAAGCTGTGGCTGGGGTCCTCCCTGCTGCGGTATTGGCTGCCCGTAGATGTCGTACTGTTGCTGGTGTTGGTATTGGGGGTCGTACATGTTGGTGGTGTCCCCAGGTTCCCGTGACGCCCCAGGGGCTGGCTTGCGACCACGTACCTGCTGCCCCAAGCGAGCTGGAAAAGGGTGGGAAGCACTCTTTGAGTATAATGAACATCTTCAATATGTACACAGAGCTGTATAGCCAATAAGGGTCATCTGTGCAGTGCAATACACTGAAATAAATCTACTAAAAGTTTTTGGCATCACAGGAATATGTGGTTTCCATTATACACCAAAACACAAATGACAGCATTTTGTTTATTTCTTACTGCGTCTTTATCTTGCCACTACACAAAAGGAAAATATTACTGTTAGGAAGTAAGATACACATACATATATGAAGGTGTCGGTGAAAGTGAAGAGCCTGAAAGTTTAATGATTGCTAAATACTAAGCCATACAGCAAGTCACAAAGATTAGGGAATTGATGAGACCAAAATAACTCTCATTGGGCTTCCAGATGACATATACCTATTATGAAATTATTTTTACTTTTTTAAGTCTATTGTGGTAATAAGAGAACTCTAAGATCCAAGGGGCACCTACATATAGCCTGTGTGGTGGGTGTAATGTTGCATGCTAGCAAAGCTTAGGCAGTGAAGAAGGAGGATATTTGCAAGCTAAGACGGATGAAGATGAGGATGATAAGATGGATGTGTAGTGTATGATTGAAAAACACACCCGGAATCATGGATGAGTGTATTAGTCTGGTGATGGGATGAGTTAGAAGAGGTGATTTGGCTATGCTGAGAGGATGGCAGAGTGATTGGGTGAAGAAAGAAAATTTGAATGTAGTCGGTAGAATTTTTAGAAGATAAGATAGAAGAAAACTTAAAATAAAGTGGTCCAGCAGGACCTTAGAGATCAAGTGTTCTGCAGGGAGACCATGCAGCTTGTTAAACCAACATATGCAAGTATATATAGAGCCTTTCAAAATAATAAAAATAATCCATCTTTCTATCTATATACCCAGCTTTTATCCACGTTAAAAAGGGCTAGCCAAGACAAAAAGTATTGAGGGTTCAGGGAGACTTTACTCTACCTCCCCCACTACACCTTGTATTTTTGTAGGAGAGAATACAGAGGAAGGGATTTCAAGACCCATCACTCTGTCCCTTTTTGTTGCCTTTAACGATCCACAGGGAATGCGGTGACAGTATTCCTGTAGCCCCAACCACACGTCAAAAATAATAACAATAATAACAATGATGATGATGATGAAGATGATAATAATAATACCACTTGGATATTTATTAAATACTATGGAATCTTTGCTGACTATA
Source organism: Cancer borealis (assembly GCA_036785275.1). Lineage (NCBI taxonomy): Eukaryota > Metazoa > Arthropoda > Malacostraca > Decapoda > Cancridae > Cancer > Cancer borealis. Next base: position 51,610 of record JAXIVD010002088.1, read on the forward strand.
ATCCAAAGTTCAACTACTGATACAAAGTCATGATAACAACAATAATAGTGAAGATGAAATATGCAAGGCCTTGGCCACAGCCACTAGTCATTCCATCTGTACATGCACCAGAAAGCTCTCAACCTACTCGTGATATCATAACAATCGGGGGGACGTCTCATCTAAATCTAATGCCACTTAACCTCTTACCATTAGAAGATCAGGAGGTTACTAAATGACATTATATTTAGTTTACGAATACATAATACACAATACAACCTTTTTAACTGTGAATGCTGACTAAACGGTAAAGTTAGGGAATAATGTATCCCGCCTGCCCTGTGGCTCACCTCACGAATTAACTAACTAACAACACTTCATGTCAGTATTTTGTACATCACAGAGGGGAAGGTTATCACACTGCCTCGTATAACAGTATTAAACTTCCCATGTTCAGCAATTAAGAAGATACTCAAAATGACAACACCTACACAATGAAATGGATAAAAATATATTAGTTATGTGCAGGATGTCGTTTTTTGTAATAATGACTAAGTATCCTAAGAACCTATTTAGTCCTGAATGGGAACTAAATAACCACTACGACTACACTAACCATGAAGTGAAAGCTGTTAGAATCCCACTTACCAGGATGAGCTCCACTGGACGGGAGCTCCAAACATGCCAACACGCCACAGTGTGATAAAAGTTTGTGATAATGACAAATAAATACCTAATGTAAAATACTGTGGAATGTGTGTTGTAAGCATTTAGTAGGATTTTCAACAATACAATTTAAAATTCATACAGTCTGGGCCAATAGGGATAGGTATATTAAGGCTGCATGAATAACAACTCTGCCTTATATTAGTCTGCAGTATGGCTGAGATAACCATTGATTCCCGCTAACTTAGTCATATTAGAGTGGTATGTCATGGCCCACACTCATGATACAAGTACAGATGCCAGGCCGTTATTTACCAGGCACAAACGAAAATAGAAAAGGAGGTGTGACGGCGATGTAACACGAATCAAGTACCAAACACAAGTGCTGAAACCAACCAAAAATACATGATTAAATAACAGCTGGTCAATCAACTCGTGCTGAACAAAGAGCAGCAGCAGCAGTGTTGTGCAGGCGACTTAAATCAAAGTAAATGAAGGCAATTAAACACTTACCTTTAATAACAAAGCTACAGGAGGTAACTACACCAAAGGGATGTAGGATGGGGAGGGGGAGCAGGGGCGAGCAGTCACAAGTCATGCGAGTGTCACTTTTTTTTTACCACCACGTCCCCTTCACTTACACTTCCTCACGCCTGACATAGAGTAGTCCATTTTTGTCCCACACCGAGACCCTGGAAAGTGCCGAAACTCACACTATGCGGGGATATAGGGAGAGGAGGAGGAGTAGGCGGCGGCCAGCTGATGAGTCTTCAAGGTGCCAACATGGGAGTAAACAATCAAATGAGAACCTAACTCTACCCAATGTTTTCTTCCAACAAGCTCACAATAATTAAATGACACCCCTTAAACTTTATTATTAGGCTATATCACAATTTTAGTTGCATAGCTTTTTTTTCTACTTGCGAGGTTTAGTTGAACCCTGATAGTTGTAAATCCTCTTACTTGGTACGATCTCAATACTTACAATACATAACATAAACTATATTATATTAAATTACCATTCTAGGTCTTTTAAGTCCTTATTAGTTATATTTTGGTATTTAGGTGAGCGATGGAAGGTTAATTTGACTTTACAACGGTATCCTTTGCGCCATTTTCCTGCCGGTCAGCTGTAGCAAAACAACCTCTGTCTCATCATGTCTTTCTGGAGGGCTGCCGGGCTCAAGTAAGCACGATTTTAAGCCGGAGTACAAGAATAGTGCACCAGGATAGTGTTAAGAGTATCATTAGTGGATATTGATTATATGAACAAGACGGAGAGGCAGGGAATGATATTGATATTGGTTTATATTGAATTATTTTAAGACACTCGGTTACGTAGGTGGGTATGTTACTATGGTCTGTTATATTTGGGCGCGTTTTAAGCTGAATGATGATAAGGTTAAGGTAGAAGCTTGTGTGTTGGAGGCAGATGTAACCCAGAGATGCAACATAATAGTTCAGGAGATAACCACATTAATTAATATTGACTAAAGCTTACTTTTCTGTGGAGAAATTTGATACATGAATGTAATGAATGGCGTAATCTAAATTGTGTTTGATATTATTACCCAGAAATCCTTACAAGGCCTTGAAGTCATTAAAGATAAGATAATCCTCACAATTAGTCTTTGCATTAATTTATAAACCAAGCACTCCAGAAGTATTTAATGAAAGTTAAATCCTAGAATGAGGATGTACCACCAATCACGGCTTCTCAAATAATACTCACAAAAATCTGAATAATTAATTTAAATGATAACTTTTGAATAAGTAATGGTGGAGCTTGTATATTTTTACAACAAATCTTAGGGTTACTGACAACCATGAATTATTCACTCAACCTTAACCACCATCAAGTATGAGGGTTAGGTAAGAGTTTTGGCTGAATTATGCTTGAATTATGCTTGTCTCATGATGCATTGTGGTGTTTGCATCTAATCTGAAATTATTTTGATTTGTACCCAATACTTAATATCTGGTGTAATGGTGGATTGCCATCTTTATTATTAACTGAAAATGAGTAGTTATGTTGTAATGTCCAGACTTTTGAACTGCATTACATTATGGAGTGAAGATGAAAACTGTGTGTGCCATAAGAATTCCTATAGGAAGATACTCAGGAAGGTTATTAAAGGATTGAATAATCCCCTCAACCTAGGTAGCTATAGACCATGTAACTCTGCTAAAGTTAACGAGAAAGTGCTGCTGCTCTCACCAAGATGCTGCCGTGAACCAGGATCAAACTCACAACCTACAGGCCATGAGCCGAGCAATGTACCAGAGCCACTCAAACCCCTTCAGGAAAATTAATATATTAACAATTACATAGATCTCATGGGACAAAATAGGAGCATTTATGATCATGGGTGACAAATTACACATACTATCAAGACTGTGTTCTCCTGCCTTACTGATGCCCCTACTCTCCCTCCCTCCCTCCCTCCTTGCAGCTATGCTCAGTACTCGGTCATTGCTGCCCGGGCGGTGCGGCAGGCACTGAAGGACCCCAAGAAAGCAGAAGCACTGAAGCGGGACGGCTCACAGATCAAGATTATCAAGTGGAAAGATGGAAAGGCCATTAGTAAGGGAACATTATTAACTTGGTGAAATTATCTGTTTACATAATTATGACCATTGAAAATTTATATTAAGAAGGTTGGTCAGATAATATTGGAAAACATATATTTCCCTATCTTGTTCAAGTCTTTGATCCATATGTGAAGATGATTCACAAATGCAGCAGACCTAGTGTTCTCTATATCTTATTTAGCTTTGTTTTTTCTTTGCAGAGGAGTGATGGGAGGAAGAACTGATGGTGTGGCCATGTAAAGAAGTTGTAAAGAATGTATAATTGCATTAAATTTATAGGTTAATATACTGAACCAAGATTTTCTTCATCTTCTGTACTGTAGATGTGTTAGAAGGGATAAGAGGTAGATGCATCTGTGAGACTCCTTCAGTAATTAGAATCATCAATTTTGTTTTAGGCATCAGTTAGTTGAAATTTTATGAAAACAGAAAACCACTGTTTCTCAAGATGCACTTACAGCTTCAGTACACTTAACTGCTTTAGATTCCCTTGTGTTATGGAAAGGTTCTGCCTTGATTTTGTTTAGGTATAAACCAAAATCTGATTCAATCTTGTGATGATAAAATTAATGGCATCACAATAACTCCCAGTAACTTTAATTTAATAGTGACCGGCTAAACCCAATATTAATGTATTTGCAGACGACCTTTCATAGCTATACATTTACCTCACTAGGACAAGATTCACTTATTAGCAAGCACAATGAAACTCAAAAAACTTTGGTGCAGTGTACAAAAATAAGTATCTTCCACATAAGTGATTAACCAAAATTTCTGAGTCAAATGCAGTCCCTCCAAATTATTTTTTTAAGTACAATTTAAAACCACAGCTCAACATTCCAATGGTGGCTGGGTGGCTCTGGTACAGTGGTTGGCTCATAGCTTACAGGTTACGAGTTCGATCCTGGCTCATGGCAGCTTCTTGGCGAGAGGTTGTCCTCTCTTGTTAACTATATAGTCTACAGTTACTTGATTCGGGGGGATTATAAAATCATCTTTCTAATCCACCATACCCAAGAAAAAAAATCCTAATTTCTTCATAAATGTAGTATTGTTTGTTTTGAAGTCGTATTATTTGAGGGGACACACATAAATACACATAATATTTACATCATCAAAACCAAATCTAGTACTGTACTAAAAAACAATTATATAGACATTCATGACAAACCGAACAAGAAGGAGAGTTTACTTACATCACTAGAATCCTATAATGTAAAGGACTAGCTAACAGACGGGCCCAGTAAATCCAGCAAAAGTACACAGGGCTTGGGCGGAAACAGTGATGGAGATGTTGGTGGAGGTGGAGGTGAAGGTAAAGACAGAGGTGGTAGTTCTCACAACAGTAAAGAAGAATTTGTCAGTGCCTTTGTTTACTTCTGTCTCTTCCCCGCTACCAGGATCCTCCAATAAGGAAGAGTGGAGGGCATCAGGGAGGGGCGTGGGTATCACATCGATGGTCGGGGACTTGCTCCGACGCCTCCTCTTCCCCATACAGGTTGCTGTTCCTGTTGCTTTAAATGAGTGGTAATGTTAGCAGGACCGTAGAACAATCTCCCTTTATGCCTTTATGAAGAGAAGCTAATGATTATACCAACAATCACATTCAAGATCACAAATTAAGTGTCGGACACAAAAGGGTTATTCAACTCATAAATATTAAATTTCTATTTTTACCTGGTTCGTGGGGATTATCTAATCATCTTTCTATTCTATCTTTACAGGTAAATAAAACAGGTATTAAGAATTTCATGTGAGGCAACTGAAAAATAATTCATGTTTACTGATGTTATAATATTGAAAAGAAAGAAAAAAACCTTAGCAGCTGTAAAACCTTTTTATATGAGCAGAAAATAGAAAACTCAGGGATACAGAAAGTAAAGAAGGGTTTTATAGCAGAAAACGATACATATGAAGGGATGATCTTACTAGAGTAGCACACGAAGGGGACCACTGTAGTGATGACGCTGATGAAGGCCTCAGTGGTGGTTCTGTACCTGGCGAAGAGCCTCAAACTTGCTGTGAGGATGAAAAAATACAAAAACATGTTGTACGACCTGACATTTTCTTGAGCAATTAATTTTATTTATTTTTTGGTCCTTCCCTGCATTTAATATATTTCCTCTACCCACTAGCACACTGCCTTCAGTTTCTAAATATTCAATAAACTTCATTCCGCCATTATACTTAGTTTACTACTACTACTACTACTACTACTACTACTATTACTACTACTACTACTACTACTACTATTACAACAACAACAACAACAACAACTACTACTACTACTACTACTACTACTACTACTATTACAACAACAACAACAATTACTACTTCTACTACTACTACTACTCTGCAACTATTACTACCAATAATAATAATAATGATGATGATAATAATAATAATACCTTTGCGGTCCACGTCAACTGCCGGTGCCTTCTCATTTCCTTTTTTTTGTTGTTGTTCCCTTTGCTGGTGCTGTTGGTGCTGTCCTAACGCTACTGAGGTGCAGGACAGGAACAGCACAAGCAGCACAACCTTCTGCGCCTTTAAACAGCAACATAAAAGGAAAAAGAAAACTATGATTATTACATTTCCTACATATCATTCTGTCCTCAAAATCAATTTACAATTTGTATAACGCATTTCTTTTGTGGAAGTGTTGGCGAATCAATGTTAAAATGTTAAAATTTGCAGATAAATAAAAAAAACGAGTGAAATAAAATAAAATAAAAATGAAATAAATAATAAATAGAAAAAAACGAAAGCATATACTACATACATAAACAAGTAAATTTACAAACGAAATAAAGGAAAATCAAAATAACAGCAATATACTAACCATAATTATTTAATACAAGCAGAACCACAACCACCACCACCACCACTAACAGCTATAATAACTTGCACTTACCTAAGCACCTATTTATATACACACACGCGCGAGCGCTCACCTTAAACCTAAATATGAATGCAAAAAAAGACAAAAAGGCAAAGGAAAAAGAACATTTAAATTCTACACGTAAACTTTCCTCATAACATCAAGAAATTTGAGTACGAACTTTTTATAAATATACTTTCATTCCTGAATCTGCTTGGTAAATTAATATAATAAAGAAAAATGTTTGTGTAAATGGAGAAAAATTGACTGAAATTAATTATTTTGTTGTATTAGGGTTGTGTTTGGAACAGTTTGCTTTGAGGTGTATTTTTAGTATCGCAGATGGAGGCAGGAAAAGTGAATAGGGAAATGCTTGAGAGGAAAAGAGAGAGAGAGAGAGAGAGAGAGAGAGAGAGAGAGAGAGAGAGAGAGAGAGAGAGAGAGAGAGAGAGAGAGAGAGAGAGAGAGAGAGAGAGAGAGAAAAAAAAAAGGGGGGTGAAGGTAGGCTTAAGTGTAGGGTGACATAATTACGTGTGTGTGTGTGTGTGTGTGTGTGTTTCTTATTATCCTATAAAAATGACATATACACGATATTTGCTCTCTTATGATTCCTTTTCCGTGTTTCAATCACCATCTGATCCTCCCCAACACTGCATCTCAACCCTCAACCCATTTTCTTGACTCCATAAACAAAATACGCTAAGTCATAAATCATAAATCTTTCCTTTTGTCTATGATTCTCTTTCAAAACTCATCTGATACTCTTAAAAAGATTATAACCCTACAAAAGAATGATCCTTTATCCATGTTATGTAACTATCCTCCCTTGGCTTACTCGCTACAAGGATTTGAAAGCTATGAATAGATGTACAGTATGACGTACCATTACGCCAACCGCAGCACTCCTATATATAGAATCCGCTTATGTGCTTAGAGGTTACTAATAAGGGTCATTAGGTGCGTGAAGGGCTTTTAAGGGTTTATGGAAGGGCGGGTGGAGGAGGAGGTGACAATAACTATGCTACGAAAAGGTTATTAAAATGCGTTCTAAATGATAACTCTCTCTCTCTCTCTCTCTCTCTCTCTCTCTCTCTCTCTCTCTCTCTCTCTCTCTCTCTCTCTCTCTCTGTCTCTCTCTCTCTCTCTCTCTCTCTCTCTCTCTCTCTCTCTCTCTCTCTCTCTCTCTCTGAAATTTTGGGAAATAGTCTTTCCGTAATGACATAATATAAAGAAAAATTTATATATAAATGAGTCTTCCTTCTGGGCACAATTAGCGAGCAAATATATATTATACTTCTTTTTTCTAGTGAAATTAAAATATATGGCATGATTGTAGCAAGGAAACATTTGACTCGGTTAAAAAAACACTCAAGATTTCGTTCGCATGGTTCGTCTCTGGTTCTTGAGGACAGTTTTTTTTTTTTTTTTTTTCCAGTTGAGTTTTTAAATTAGTTTATTTACTTATTTCAATTATCAATATTTATTCTTTTTGGAAAGTTTTTTCTCATACAGTCGAGTTATTTTATTTCTTTTCTTTTTAAAATCACTATCATTATTATCATTATTTTTTTTTTTTTGCAAAGTCTTCTCGAGATATAGTTTGAAGTAGTAAATGCAGTTGCCTGATTAACAGTTACAGTTACATTATATCTCACATTATTTTGCAATTTTACTCTGCATCCTCTCTCTTTCCTTCAATCATTTCGCCTATTCACAAAAAACAAAAATAACACCATTTATAAAAATCAACCAAATATCATTATTTTACCTTTACCTATACGTAATAACATTTTTTCTTACAATCCATTAAACAAAATGTTAAAAAAGCGTAGTAAAGGTGCGTAAATGCATGTCAACATCAGTTTAATGAATTCTTCTTTAAAACAAACCTATGTTCAAGCCTCGTCATTATCCTTCCCTCTTCTCCTCCCTTCCTTTGATCCTAACAGAGGCGCCGCTACCTCCAACCTGTCATGCAGTGAAGTCTTGCAAAACAGTAGGAACGACAGGCGAAGGAGGACACGGAAGGATTAAGGTCACACACACATACACATACATACACACAACACACACACACACACACACACACACACACACACACACATACACACACACACACACACACACACACACCTTGAATATCTTAGTGTCCCATCAACAACTCGCACATTTTCATATTTGAAAAAACTATTATATATATATATATATATATATATATATATATATATATATATATATATATATATATATATATATATATATATATTCTCTCTCTCTCTCTCTCTCTCTCTCTCTCTCTCTCTCTCTCTCTCTCTCTCTCTCTCTCTCTCTCTCTCTCTCTCTCTCTCTCTCTCTCTCTCTCTCTCTTTTTATTTATATGTACAAATTAAAAGGAATCTACCAATATAATACCACTACTACTACTACTATAACTACTACTACTACTACTACTACTACTACTACTAATAATAATAATAATAATAATAATAATAATAATAATAATAATAATAATAATGATAATAATAATAACAACAACAATAGCAACAACAATAATAACAATGTTGACATGAGAAACGAAAAACCAGGGAGATGGATAAACTGTCTTATCAGTCCGCCTAGTTTTCACCTTACACGGCTTCCTAAGGGGACTGAGGCAAGGTAAGTATTGGCTTGGCGGCTCTTTCTACCCCCCCCCCCCCTGGGCTACGTAAGACTGGACTGCCTAAGTAGTACTAATCTTGTGTGCCACTGTGCCATGGACGAGCGCGTGCCAATAAGCCTTGCAGGTGCCTCTCGGTCCTGGATCTGGTTACTAATCTCATTCCCAAGTTGGTGGCATTGCCGTGAAGCTCCAAGTCTGAGCATAACAGTGTTTTGTATGTTTATTAATGAGTTGATAAAGAAATACGTATCCTTCCTATAAAAATAACAATATATATATACTATAAGAAAAATAAAAAAAATACAAGAACCCAAACGAACAAGAAGAACAAGAATATGTAAACAAGGGATAGAACAAAACGTAGGTAATTTTTAAGCCCATCAATAAAAGGCACTACATCTTATTTTTCACCTGAAGGAACAGCTAAAAGTACCCAGTGTGTGTGTGTGTGTGTGTGTGTGTGTGTGTGTGTGTGTGTGTGTGTGTGTGTGTGTGTGTGTGTGTGTGTGTGTGTGTGTGTGTGTGTGTGTGTGTGTCTGTGTGTGTGTGTGTGTATTCTGACGCAAAACAAAGCACTTATGGGCTTCCCACAATAACGACATAATGTAAGTAGTACGTCATACATGCAGACACACGTCAAACTATTGTGGGAGAAGGAAAAGCTAACTATGATAATACTACAAATACTACTACTATTACTACTACTAATAATAACAATAATACTAATAATAATGATAATGATAGTAATAATAATAATAATGATAATAATGATACTACTACTACTACTAATAATAATAATAATAATGATAATAACAATAATAATAATAATAATAATAATAATAATAATAAAATTATAACAAAAATAATGATATAATAATATAATAATGATAATAATGATAATAATAACAATAATGCTAATAATAATAATAGCTAATAATGACGATAATGCTGATAATAATAATTATAATAATAACAATAATAATAACAATAATCACAGATACTAATACTTATACATAGTTATCACACACACACACACACACACACACACACACACACACACACACACACACACACACACACACACACACTTCCACAGTCATGCAGGAATCAGGTTCAAACTCAGAAAGGCCACTATGAACTTTGTGGATATATTTGTGTTTATAGAATATGCAAGTTTTCAGTCAAATGCAAAACCCGCAAACGAATTCGGACTTCTGCAATTCAGGAAGTGTGTGTGTGTGTGTATGTGTGTGTGTATGTGTGTGTGTGTGTGTGTGTGTGTGTGTGTGTGTGTGTGTGTGTGTGTGTGTGTGTGTGTGTGTGTGTGTGTGTGGACATGCACGCACAAATCGCCTTTTGTAACAATACACCAAATATCCTAAGAAGGCCTTTGAGAGTAGGGATAACGCCTCCCACCCCTCCACCACACACACTGACCTTAATCTCCATTCCCTGTTAAAACCGGTACAAAGTTCACATTATGCAATACTCTCCATTTACCTTTCCATCACCCATCTCCATCACTGCTCCCCATCACCCATACATACACACTATCTTTTACAGCCACACGAAACACCCTTTTTAATCATCTTCAACATCCAGAATCCAGCGCTGGTGTTGTGGCGACATCTGGCAGCTACACTTCGCCGCCTATAAATATTGCTGAAGCGACCTAAGTTGACCCAGTTTCTCTTCGGCTTTTCCCGAGATAAGACGTTTCTTTAGTCGCTACTATGGTGGTCAAATTCCAAGTCTTCAAGAAAAGTTCCCCAAATTCTAAGGTAAGTTTGTTTTATGTTTTGTGTTTTGTTTGACTTGATCTTGTTTTATTATGTCTTTGTGATGGGTTTGGGATTACGAATGTTTGTCTCACTATCTATTTACCTATCAATGTATCTATCTATCTATATCTATTTGTCCTGTAGTAGTGATGGCGTTGTTATTTTTCACGAGGTTCTTAATTAAACAATCAACACTAGAATGAGTTAATTAAATACAACACAAGTCCCAAAGTGCACCCAGGAACCCTCATTAAACCTTGCACTCTTGGCATGTAACAAACACCTTTACGTAAGACTCTCTGATCTGCTACTCACTTATAAGGGAATGAAAACTGGATCAAAATGCACATCTAGTGAACGAACAATTAATTTCACATCGTTGTGTTTAAGGTGTTCCCAGCCTCGGATTTTTCGTCCCTTAGAGGGCCATGGTGTGTCTTTTTGTGGGGCCATGAAGAAATTTGACAGCCAGAAGTTTATAACAAATTGGATTTTTAATTATTACTCTTTTGTATCCTGATCATATTGAAACCTTTTCATATTATTAATATCTTGTTTTTTTCTATATTTCCAAGCATCATTAGAGTAATTATTGATACTGATAATTATGGTTAAAAGGTTCTAGTTTTAGCCTAGTGGTTTTGTACGATTAAATGGCGATGCTAGTAGTTCACCACCACACTAGAATTATTACTGCTGTTACTTATATTACTACTACTACTACTACTAATAATAATAATAATAATAATAATAATAACACCGCACCTTTCCCCCCACCAGGTCACACTCTATCTGACACGTCGTGACCACCTGGATCATGTCACCCACGTCGACAACATCGGTAAGAACTCATCCCAACACCTTTTCCTTTTTATCATGACAAACGTATATACTTTTCCTTCTTATCCACTGCTTTATACACTCTCATAGGACAAGAGATTAACAAAAGATAAACTACCTATTTCTTTCCTTCCTTCTTATATCATTGACTCCTATCTATCCCAAACTCTAGACCTCATTTCCTATCACAATACAAGTTATCCTACATTTCTTATACTACAATTTGCACCTCTATTTTACCTCCCTAACGCACCTCAACCCTCTTCTTCCCACCACGTGCAGAGGGTGTGCTTGTGCTGGATCCGAATTACGTGAACTCCCGAAATGTGTACGTACAATTGGCCCTCAACTTCCGCTTCGGCAGAGAGGAGGACGAGTCTATGGGGTACAATTTCGTGAAGACAATGTACCTCAGTACCACCCAGGTGTACCCGCCAGAGGTTGAGAGGCCCACTACCGAGATACAGGTGAGAGGAGAGAGAGAGGCAGGGACGGAGAGACAATAGTGAACGGAGGGGAGAAAAATGAAGTACATAAGATAGTGAATTATGATGTTACTTATGATGATTATGTCACTATTATGTCTGTCTGTCAACACTATCACCTTCTTTCCTCTCATTTCACCCACAGAGAAACCTGATCTCCAAGCTGGGTAACTTTGCCTTCCCCTTCTCCCTGGCCTTTCCGGAGCTCGCGTCGCCCTCATACTCCCTCATGACGGGATGGCAGGACAGTGGCTCAGTCATGGGGGTCGAGTATGAGGTTATGGGCTTCGTCGGGGGTAATGAACATGATATACAACAGAGGTAAGTATATGTGTGTGTTGTATTCCTTGTATTAGTTTTTCTTTCTTCTTAAGTTAGCTTCACCTCTCTCTGTATTCCATCTTCATCTCACTCCTTCGTTTTACTCTTCGCTAGGAGTACTGCGAGGCTCACAGTTCGCCGTCTTATGGAGTGCCCTGCTAGTGTGTTTGAGAAGCCTCCGTCACAGAGGAGTACCATCCGTTCCTTCCTCACCTGCACTGGAAACGTGAGTATTGAGGCGAAGCTCAACTCGAACGTCTACTACCCCGATGAGAACATCATGGTGAAGGTGGAACTCAAGAATAACACTTCCAGGGATATCAAGAGGTTAAAGGTAAGCTTTTAAGGTCTTTATAACTGTTTCTCCTCCTCCTCCTCCTCCTCCTCCTATTCCGCCCCTTTTCTACAGCCTCGCAAAATATATGTTGACCGTCAGTCATAAAACTATCTGTACCTATTTATCTACTACTACTATTACTACTACTACTACTACTACTACTACTACTACTACTACTACTACTATCTACACGTTCCTCCTCCAGGTGAAGATTGTACAAAAGAGCGAGGCGCCAATGTTCCAGGACAAACAGGGGAGAGACAAGACAATCTGCAAGGTGGATGACCCCCTCAGCCTGCCACCTGGAGCCCTGACCACGCGGGAGTTTGTACTCGTGCCTACCATCCCAAGCAAACCGTGAGTGTGTGTGTGTGTGTGTGTGTGTGTGTGTGTGTGTGTGTGTGTGTGTGTGTGTGTGTGTGTGTGTGTGTGTGTGTGTGTGTGTGTGTGTGTGTGATATACGTGTCACTGTCTACTACTACTACTACTACTACTACTACTACTACTACTACTACTAGTACTACAACGTCACCCTCCCTCCCTCCCTTTGTCAGTGTACACGGTGAGATCTTCCTACAGTCTAGTTTGAAGGAAGAGGAGCAATACTTGGCTCCCACCACCATCATTGCACCCTCGATCAAGAAGGGTGACATCTTCGGCGTGCACGTGTCCTATGTCATCAGGATCAAGGCCACGCTAGGCACGCTGGTAGGGGACGCTATCCTAGACGTGCCCTTCGTGCTAGCGTTGCAGCAAGGGGTGAGTTTGCCTTTTGTTTGTCTTTAGTCTTTTTTTTTTTTTTTTGGCTTCCTCTCCTATTTCTTTTAATTATTTTTCATCTTCTTTCCTGCTCTTGTTGTTGTTGTTCTTCTTCAGATTCCCGTTTTCTTTACTTTAGTATCCGTGGCACGTCTGCGGTCTTGAGAATCGCGTTTTCTTTTCCTTCAATCTTTCCCTGTCATTGACCTGAGAACAGCATACAGCGCAAGGCTCGCATTATCTCCTCTTAGCTAGGGCAAAGAGCCAATCTGCTGCACAGGCTCGGTATAGGAGGCGATGTGACGCTACTTAATGAAGAAAGTGTAAAATTGATGTTACTTTCACAAAATTCCATACAGAGGAGTATTAGGTCTTCTTAGGGTTTAATACGGCCTCTCAGGATGCTTAGAGATAGACATGATCAGGGAACATAAAATAAATTAATATAAGAGTAAATGAATAAGTGAATCAATAAAATAAATACAATAAGTAAGTAGATAAGCAAGAACAAATTATTGAATGAATGTGCAAATTAGAACAAGAGAAAGGAACAAGGAAAAATAATAAAAAGGAGAATGGGAGAGGAGGAGGAGGATGAGGAAAGGAGAAGGGAAGAGGAGGTAATAGAAGAAAGGAATGGATACAGAAGCCTGGTTAGTGCATAGAATGAGGTCGAAGGCACGCCCCCCCCCCCCTCTCCCCGCCCCCCCTTAACAAAGATGGTATGATAAGGATAAGGCTTCCTAATATGTATCAAAACAGGATGAAACTTAATACAATGATCATTACTTTACTTTTTTTTCCTTATTTCTTTTTTTTCAGTCGTGAAGCTCCAGTTGCTGCTGCTGCTGATGATGATAGTGATAGTAATGGTGGTGATGATTGATGGTGATTGTGATGACTGCCAACAACACAATGCAGATTATGATGATGATGGTGATGATGGTGATGATAGAATATGAAGCAACACCTCATGATATATTATAAACTTTTTAAATTTATCCTTTTTTTTTTTTTACTATATTTGTTATATATCCCCGACTTCCTCCTTTAATTAAAAAAATGTCTATTGTTTTTTACCAGCACAGTTAGTCTTAGTACATGTATGTCTATGTATGTTTCAAAGACTTAGACTACAGACCAGTATCATGTATCCTTTAGATTGAAGAAAAACTAAAGAATAAAAAAATAAAAAATAAAAAAAATAAATATAAAAAAAAGGCATTGGATAAAAGAACATCAGCTTGCCCTTCTTTTTTCTTTTTACTTTTTTTTTCTTTCTTTCTTTCTTTCTTTCCTTCCCTTTTTTTTTTTTTTTTTTTTTTTTTTTAAACTTCTGTACGAAAAATGGAATATGATAGGTGTTCCGAGTGACCAATGTGTCATTCATTATTAGTGTGTATAATGATGTGTAACAGTTGAGTTTGATTTACTTGCCTACTTATTACAAGTCATTACTTAAGAATTGTATTGTAACTTTATACTACTACTACTGCTGCTACTACTATTACTACTACTACCACTACTACTACTACTACTACTACTGCAACTTCTACAACTTCTACTTCTTCTACTACTACTACTACTACTACTACTACTACTACTACTACTACTACTACTACCACTACTACTATTACTACTATCCACGGCTAGGCATTCCCTGATGGACGTGGCAGCATAACCTCACTTATCCATGAGTGTGTGTGTGTGTGTGTGTGTGTGTGTGTGTGTGTGTGTGTGTGTGTGTGTGTGTGTGTGTGTGTGTGTGCGTGTGCGTGTGTGTGTGTACATATATAAATCTTTTTGTATTGAGGCAAGAAAGTGTTACGAGAAGACCAATAAAATGATGAGATGAAAATATTACAACTTTGAGTCCTCCTTGTCTTCTTCTTCCTCCTCCTCCTCCTCCTCCTCCTCCTCCTCCTCCTCCATACGGAAATGAGAATCTATTGGTGGTTCGTAAGCAGGTTTGATCAACTCCTCTCTCCTAGCATTTTGATTTATAGCATTTATAGATTTATAGATTTATTTATAGCATTTATAGATTTATAACAAAGGGACTGAAATGTAAGAAGAAAGAAAATGCGTCATTCAAAATTCCTTCTTATAATTCTGTTCTCTTTCTGTTCTGTTCTCTCTCAATTTGGTCATTGTTTATTTTACGTTGTCAAAGTGGAATCAGCAGCTCCCATTTTCTTTGATGTAGTGTATCACAACAATTCCTTTAAATACAAACTCGACAACCATCTCTTCTAATAGTTATTTCTGATAGAGGCAAATGACCCGGCGCACTGCTGACTGTTTAACTAAGTAACTTTTGACCTCGTTTACTTTAATTGTGTTTATTTTTAGATAGCCTTTACTTTAGGCTAAGGACAGACCACCTAGATTTGGACGCTAGGGACTGTGTGGTCTGAGTTTCTTGAATTCTCTCTCTCTCTCTCTCTCTCTCTCTCTCTCTCTCTCTCTCTCTCTCTCTCTCTCTCTCTCTCTCTCTCTCTCTCTCTCTCTCTCTCGCTCTCTCTGTCTCTCTCTCTCTCTCTCTCTCTCTCTCTCTCTCTCTCTCTCTCTCTCTCTCTCTCTCTCTCTCTCTCTCTCTCTCTCTCTCTTACCAAAACCAATGAAATATCTTTATAATTTTTCTATGGGGATGGGTTTTTTTTTTAAGAACGCTTGCTAACAGTTCTTCTAAAGGATACACCGACCCTCATGCTGAGATTTAGGTGCTGAAAAGATGAGGAATGGAGATGAGGTGATGTATGTACAGGTGGGATGAGTTCATAG
>JAXIVD010002089.1:0-67674 GCA_036785275.1 Cancer borealis
TTTTGAAATTTTTTATTTTTATTTTTTTTATTTCAGTATCTAACCATCTCACCCTAATTTCTCACCCTATTTTTAATTATATATGTATTTTCTATAATTTCACTCTATAACCTAACCTAACCTTATTTTTTCACTATTTTTAATCAAACCTTCATACTATCACCCTAATCTCACCCTAATTCATATCTCTACCTAACCTAACCCTATTTTTATTTTTACACTATCATCCTCTTTTTACACCCTATCTTTAAGTATCTTTTATAGTTTAACCTCACCTCACCCTAATTATTCACCCTATTTCTCATCAAATCCTCACACTATCACCCTAACCTCACCCTAATTTCTCACCCTATTTCTAAGTATGTTTTATAGTCTAACCTCACCTCACCCTATTTTTCATTAAACCTTCACAATATCACCCTAACCTCACCCTAATTCTCTCCCCTCACCCTAGACCATATCGGTGGTAGCCTTCTCACCCTGCGGCACCCTGTTAGGTGGCAGGTGCAGGAATGGAACACTGGTGGTATGGTCCATTCCGTCGTGCTGGTGGAAACTCAATCTAAGGCAGTGGTTCTTAACCTGGGTTCGATCGAACCCCATGGGTTCGGTGAGTCAGTTTCAGGGGTTCGGCGGTTTGGTTCACCCCGCTCGTATGATTCGTGACGTCACGCTCTGCTTGGCCATCATTGGCTGCAGCTGATCACGCCACATCGCTTGGCCTTGATATCTGTGCTGCAGGCAACTCGGTCCACTCAGTAGTCGACTTGTGACTGTCTTGATCGTACGTCATTTGTGATTTCCCTTTTAATAGTTCAATCCCTTGATACTAACTATATCGAGCAAAAAAAGGAAGTGGTCGGACGAATACGTACAGTATGGATTCACGTGTATAACGGAACGTGATGGGAGTCAGCGTCCTCAATGCATGATTTGCAATGCCAAGTTGAGCAATTCTAGTCTAGCACCGGCAAAACTAAGGGAACACTTCCTAAAGCTGCATGGAGATGGGAAATACAAGAACACAACGCTTGCTGAATTCAAGGTGAAGAGAGCCAGATTCGATGAAAAGGCTACTCTGCCTGTTTTCGGCTTTGTACCCATCAACAAACTGGTCTTAACAGCATCATACGAATTTGTGTACCTGATTGCAAAGCAGGGCAAACCACACACCATTGGTGAAACACTCGTAAAACCAGCTGCGTTGAAGATGGCGAATATCATGTTGGGAAAAGCTGCTGAAAATAAGTTGTCCCAAATTCCTCTTTCAAATGACACCATCAGCAGCAGAATAGATGACATGAGCCATGACATCTTAGCTCAAGTAGTTGCAGATCTGATTTCAAGCCCAGCAAAATTCAGCCTCCAACTCGACGAGACCACCGATGTCTCCAGTCTAAGCCAGCTTGCTGTGTTTGTGCGCTATGTGAAAGACGACATGATAAAGGAAGACTTTTTATTTTGTAGGCCTCTCACAACAACAACTAAGGCAGCCGACGTGAAGAAACTTGTGGATGACTTCTTCAGAGACAACGATCTTTCGTGGGATATGGTTTCTGCAGTTTGTTCGGACGGAGCTCCAGTCATGCTGGGACAAAAATCTGGTTTCAGTGCGCTGGTGAAAGCTGATGCACCACACATCATTGTTACGCACTGTGTTCTGCACAGGCATGCATTGGCAACAAAAATCTTGCCTCCAAAACTCGCAGAAGTATTAAAAATTGTAGTGGAATATGTGAACTATGTGCGAAATAGTGCTCTGAAACACCGCATCTTCAAAGAGCTGTGTAATGAAATGGGCTCTGAATTCGAAATACTTCTGTACCATTCAAACGTTCGCTGGTTATCCCGGGGAAAGGTGCTGAATCGTGTTTTTGCCATGCGTGTGGAATTAGCCCTGTTTTTGCGAGAACACCAACATTGTCATGCGGATTACTTCAAAAATTCTGAGTTCATTCTCATTTTGGCGTACATGGCCGATATCTTCGATGCTCTCAATCACCTCAATCAACAGATGCAGGGCGGTGGAGTCAACATCATCGAAGCGGAAGAAAATCTGAGGGCTTTTCAAAAAAAGCTACCGTTATGGAAACGACGAACAGAGAATGATAACTTTGCAAACTTTCCCCTGCTGGATGACTGTGTAAGTAAGATCGAAGACGTGTCCAGTATCGGAGACATTTCTGTACCCGGGGAACTGAAGCAAGCAATTGCCATGCACTTAGATGAGCTCGCAAAGTCTCTCGACGGATACTTCCCCACCAGAGAGTCATATCCAGCATGGGTGAGACAGCCGTTCACGTTTAGTGTTGCGACAGCAGATGTCAATGATGAATACCTGGACGAAATCATTGAACTGCAGCAGAGCCAGGTTCAACAGCAACTCTTCAGAACAACAACGCTCTCAACGTTTTGGTGTCACCAAAACTCGAGATACTCATACCGTTTGTTACAACATATCTTTGCGAGCAGTCCTTTTCGAGGATGGTAGACATAAAAACGAAGAAAAGGAACAGACTTTGTTGCGAAAATGATATGAGAGTGGCACTTACCAAGGTGAAGCCGCGCATTTCTGAAATTGTCTCTGAGAGGCAACAGCAAAAGTCACATTGATTTGCAATAAATATTCATTATGTTTTTGTGTGAAATTCATGTTTTGTTCTTTGAACACATTGATTTTGTGTGCAAATGATGCATGATACAGTTTGTGCACTAATACAGTATATAGTTATATACATATGTTTTGAATTTGAAGAAAAAAAAAGCACATTTTATTTTTCCAACTACGAAGGGTTCGATGATTGCATGTATGGAACTTGTGGGGTTCAGTACCTCCAACAAGGTTAAGCACAACTGATCTAAGGGCATGGCCGTGTGTGGACTCAAGTGGAATCCAAGTGGAGAGAAGGAGTTTGCATTTGTGGATGTGGAGGGACAACTGGGGACCGTGATGGAAGTGGGGGTGGGGGTGGTGGGGGTGGAGGTGAGTTGTGGGGGTTTGGGGGGAAGGGAGGGTGTGTATGTGTAGGGAAGGATGTGTGTGTGTGTGGGTGTAGAGGGAAGGAAGGATGCGTGTGTGTGTGTTTGGGGGGGAAGGTGTGTGTGTGTATGTGTGTTTGGAAAGTGTGTGTGTATGTGTGTGTTTCAAATTATGTATGTGTATATATTTTTCCTTCTATCCTTCATCCAAAATTATCACCTAACCTCACCCTATATCACCCAACCTAACCTAACCTCACCTAACCTAACCTAACCTAACCTAACCTAACCTAACCTAACCTCACGCCACCCCACCCCACCCCACCCCACCCCACCCCACCCCACCCCACCCTAACCTAACCTCACCCTCACCCAAACCTCACCCTCACCCAAACCTCACCTCACCCTAACCTAACCTCACCCAAAATTCACCCGCAGGACACAGGCAGCGACACAGCCAGCTTGATACAAGTCGACACAAGTAAACCCTCTACCCCTGGTGCCATGACGGGTGACATCTTCCCTCCGAGTCTCAACGGGGGAGAGGTGGAGGTGGAGGAGGAAGGAGAGGAGAAATTTTCTCTCAATATGATAAAAGCTCAGGATTCGCTGATGACGCGGAAGGAACATTTTTAGGACTTCCCTCTGCATCCTCATCCGCTGCTGCCGCTGGGGAAGGAGGTAGGATGCTTGTAGGATTGTTTAGGATGGTGAATAATGGCTGTAGGATGATTCAGGATACTATAGGATGTTTGTAGGATGGTTTAGGAAGGTGTAGGAGTCTAAATAATGTGTCTAGGACGTTGAATATTAGAGATAAATTAGTGTAGGATTCTAAATAATGTCTGTAGGATGTTAATTAAGGATGTTTGAATGGTCTAGGATGGTAAATAATGTCTGTAGGATGGTGTAGGATGCTAAATAATGTCTAGGATATCTTTAAAATACTATAAAATTATGTATATAGAGAGAATAGAAAAAATACACTTTATTCCACTTATTTCAATATTTTTACCACATTTTTACCACGTTTTCACCACATTTCCACAACCGCGTCAGATAGTAGTGTTGGGTCAGGTGGCCTCGCTGCCCCTCGGGTCATCGGGGTCAAGCTGCCTGAGGTACAGAAGCCCTTCCAGCCTGGCATGTCACCTGAGTTTTTGGAGGAAAGATATATGGTAGGTGTCTCTCTCTCTCTCTCTCTCTCTCTCTCTTTTTTTTTTCTCTGTCTGGGTGAACATAACTTTCTCTTAATTCTCTCTCCTGTTCAATTTTCTAATATAAATAAAACACCTCCCATACACCCATTAATCCCCCATTCACCCATTAACACACCTTCCCCCGTCACCCAGCTGTGGAATGCAATGGGTGTAGTCCGCCAGTACAGTCCGGATGAACTGGAATGTGGATCTATTGATGTAGAATTTCATGATACATCTGTTCATCATTCCCTTCACCTCAACAATGGGAATGGATATAGCATGGCTGCGTTATCAAAACAGGTGTTGGTGCTGGCAGCTGAGGGGGGAAGGACCAGAACAGGTGGGTGTGTGGGTGTTTAAAAGTGTGTTTTTGGGTGTGTTTGTGTTTAAAATGTGTTTTTTGGGTGTGTTTGTGTTTAAGAATATGTGTGTGTGTGTATTTGGAATGTGTGTGTTTTTGTGTGTGTTTAAAATGTGTTTTTTGGGTGTGTTTGTGTTTAAGAATATGTGTGTGTGTGTATTTAGAATGTGTGTGTTTGGATGTGTATGTATTTAGAATGTGTGTGTTTTTGGATATGTGTGTATTTAGAATGTGTGTTTATGTACGTGTGTATGTCTGAAAATTGTGTTTTTGTCTGTGTGTGTGTGTTTGAAAAGTGTGTATGTATGTATGTGTATGTTTTATAAGTGTATGTATGTATGTTAAAATATATATATATATACCTAACCCTAATCTTAACCTACACAAACACACACACACACACACACACAAAAAAAAAAAAAAAACACATAGAGTTGCAATTTCATGTGCTTTTAATATACGTACATAACCAGTTTCTTGACACACACACACACACACCCAAAACACACGAACACACACACACACACCCGAGCCATTCTATGAATAAATATGCGTTTAATGAGAATGTTTAGTCACCCGCCAGCGCATGACTCTCCCCTCACCCGCCATCCGTGCTAGGTAATCTTGGTGTCGGGTGAAAGAGTCACCCGGCACTGTAAGGCCCTAGCTATAACACGGCCTTTGTCTCAATCCAAACGTAATGCATTATTATTACGCTTGTTTTGTCACCCAGCCCACACTGGGGGAAGTTTGGCTCACCCGGCGTGTTTGGTTCACCCGACGTGGTGAACCAAACACGCCGGGTGAGCCAAACTTCCCCCAGTGTGGGCTGGGTGACAAAACAAGCGTAATAATAATGCATTACGTTTGGATTGAGACAAAGGCCGTGTTATAGCTAGGGCCTTACAGTGCCGGGTGACTCTTTCACCCGACACCAAGATTACCTAGCACGGATGGCGGGTGAGGGGAGAGTCATGCGCTGGCGGGTGACTAAACATTCTCATTAAACGCATATTTATTCATAGAATGGCTCGGGTGTGTGTGTGTGTGTTCGTGTGTTTTGGGTGTGTGTGTGTGTGTGTCAAGAAACTGGTTATGTACGTATATTAAAAGCACATGAAATTGCAACTCTATGTGTTTTTTTTTTTTTTTTTGTGTGTGTGTGTGTGTGTGTTTGTGTAGGTTAAGATTAGGGTTAGGTATATATATATATATTTTAACATACATACATACACTTATAAAACATACACATACATACATACACACTTTTCAAACACACACACACAGACAAAAACACAATTTTCAGACATACACACGTACATAAACACACATTCTAAATACACACATATCCAAAAACACACACATTCTAAATACATACACATCCAAACACACACATTCTAAATACACACACACACATATTCTTAAACACAAACACACCCAAAAAACACATTTTAAACACACACAAAAACACACACATTCCAAATACACACACACACATATTCTTAAACACAAACACACCCAAAAAACACATTTTAAACACAAACACACCCAAAAACACACTTTTAAACACCCACACACCCACCTGTTCTGGTCCTTCCCCCCTCAGCTGCCAGCACCAACACCTGTTTTGATAACGCAGCCATGCTATATCCATTCCCATTGTTGAGGTGAAGGGAATGATGAACAGATGTATCATGAAATTCTACATCAATAGATCCACATTCCAGTTCATCCGGACTGTACTGGCGGACTACACCCATTGCATTCCACAGCTGGGTGACGGGGGAAGGTGTGTTAATGGGTGAATGGGGGATTAATGGGTGTATGGGAGGTGTTTTATTTATATTAGAAAATTGAACAGGAGAGAGAATTAAGAGAAAGTTATGTTCACCCAGACAGAGAAAAAAAAAAGAGAGAGAGAGAGAGAGAGAGAGAGAGACACCTACCATATATCTTTCCTCCAAAAACTCAGGTGACATGCCAGGCTGGAAGGGCTTCTGTACCTCAGGCAGCTTGACCCCGATGACCCGAGGGGCAGCGAGGCCACCTGACCCAACACTACTATCTGACGCGGTTGTGGAAATGTGGTGAAAACGTGGTAAAAATGTGGTAAAAATATTGAAATAAGTGGAATAAAGTGTATTTTTTCTATTCTCTCTATATACATAATTTTATAGTATTTTAAAGATATCCTAGACATTATTTAGCATCCTACACCATCCTACAGACATTATTTACCATCCTAGACCATTCAAACATCCTTAATTAACATCCTACAGACATTATTTAGAATCCTACACTAATTTATCTCTAATATTCAACGTCCTAGACACATTATTTAGACTCCTACACCTTCCTAAACCATCCTACAAACATCCTATAGTATCCTGAATCATCCTACAGCCATTATTCACCATCCTAAACAATCCTACAAGCATCCTACCTCCTTCCCCAGCGGCAGCAGCGGATGAGGATGCAGAGGGAAGTCCTAAAAATGTTCCTTCCGCGTCATCAGCGAATCCTGAGCTTTTATCATATTGAGAGAAAATTTCTCCTCTCCTTCCTCCTCCACCTCCACCTCTCCCCCGTTGAGACTCGGAGGGAAGATGTCACCCGTCATGGCACCAGGGGTAGAGGGTTTACTTGTGTCGACTTGTATCAAGCTGGCTGTGTCGCTGCCTGTGTCCTGCGGGTGAATTTTGGGTGAGGTTAGGTTAGGGTGAGGTGAGGTTTGGGTGAGGGTGAGGTTTGGGTGAGGGTGAGGTTAGGTTAGGGTGGGGTGGGGTGGGGTGGGGTGGGGTGGGGTGGGGTGGGGTGGCGTGAGGTTAGGTTAGGTTAGGTTAGGTTAGGTTAGGTTAGGTTAGGTGAGGTTAGGTTAGGTTGGGTGATATAGGGTGAGGTTAGGTGATAATTTTGGATGAAGGATAGAAGGAAAAATATATACACATACATAATTTGAAACACACACATACACACACACTTTCCAAACACACATACACACACACACCTTCCCCCCCAAACACACACACACGCATCCTTCCTTCCCTCTACACCCACACACACACACATCCTTCCCTACACATACACACCCTCCCTTCCCCCCAAACCCCCACAACTCACCTCCACCCCCACCACCCCCACCCCCACTTCCATCACGGTCCCCAGTTGTCCCTCCACATCCACAAATGCAAACTCCTTCTCTCCACTTGGATTCCACTTGAGTCCACACACGGCCATGCCCTTAGATCAGTTGTGCTTAACCTTGTTGGAGGTACTGAACCCCACAAGTTCCATACATGCAATCATCGAACCCTTCGTAGTTGGAAAAATAAAATGTGCTTTTTTTTTCTTCAAATTCAAAACATATGTATATAACTATATACTGTATTAGTGCACAAACTGTATCATGCATCATTTGCACACAAAATCAATGTGTTCAAAGAACAAAACATGAATTTCACACAAAAACATAATGAATATTTATTGCAAATCAATGTGACTTTTGCTGTTGCCTCTCAGAGACAATTTCAGAAATGCGCGGCTTCACCTTGGTAAGTGCCACTCTCATATCATTTTCGCAACAAAGTCTGTTCCTTTTCTTCGTTTTTATGTCTACCATCCTCGAAAAGGACTGCTCGCAAAGATATGTTGTAACAAACGGTATGAGTATCTCGAGTTTTGGTGACACCAAAACGTTGAGAGCGTTGTTGTTCTGAAGAGTTGCTGTTGAACCTGGCTCTGCTGCAGTTCAATGATTTCGTCCAGGTATTCATCATTGACATCTGCTGTCGCAACACTAAACGTGAACGGCTGTCTCACCCATGCTGGATATGACTCTCTGGTGGGGAAGTATCCGTCGAGAGACTTTGCGAGCTCATCTAAGTGCATGGCAATTGCTTGCTTCAGTTCCCCGGGTACAGAAATGTCTCCGATACTGGACACGTCTTCGATCTTACTTACACAGTCATCCAGCAGGGGAAAGTTTGCAAAGTTATCATTCTCTGTTCGTCGTTTCCATAACGGTAGCTTTTTTTGAAAAGCCCTCAGATTTTCTTCCGCTTCGATGATGTTGACTCCACCGCCCTGCATCTGTTGATTGAGGTGATTGAGAGCATCGAAGATATCGGCCATGTACGCCAAAATGAGAATGAACTCAGAATTTTTGAAGTAATCCGCATGACAATGTTGGTGTTCTCGCAAAAACAGGGCTAATTCCACACGCATGGCAAAAACACGATTCAGCACCTTTCCCCGGGATAACCAGCGAACGTTTGAATGGTACAGAAGTATTTCGAATTCAGAGCCCATTTCATTACACAGCTCTTTGAAGATGCGGTGTTTCAGAGCACTATTTCGCACATAGTTCACATATTCCACTACAATTTTTAATACTTCTGCGAGTTTTGGAGGCAAGATTTTTGTTGCCAATGCATGCCTGTGCAGAACACAGTGCGTAACAATGATGTGTGGTGCATCAGCTTTCACCAGCGCACTGAAACCAGATTTTTGTCCCAGCATGACTGGAGCTCCGTCCGAACAAACTGCAGAAACCATATCCCACGAAAGATCGTTGTCTCTGAAGAAGTCATCCACAAGTTTCTTCACGTCGGCTGCCTTAGTTGTTGTTGTGAGAGGCCTACAAAATAAAAAGTCTTCCTTTATCATGTCGTCTTTCACATAGCGCACAAACACAGCAAGCTGGCTTAGACTGGAGACATCGGTGGTCTCGTCGAGTTGGAGGCTGAATTTTGCTGGGCTTGAAATCAGATCTGCAACTACTTGAGCTAAGATGTCATGGCTCATGTCATCTATTCTGCTGCTGATGGTGTCATTTGAAAGAGGAATTTGGGACAACTTATTTTCAGCAGCTTTTCCCAACATGATATTCGCCATCTTCAACGCAGCTGGTTTTACGAGTGTTTCACCAATGGTGTGTGGTTTGCCCTGCTTTGCAATCAGGTACACAAATTCGTATGATGCTGTTAAGACCAGTTTGTTGATGGGTACAAAGCCGAAAACAGGCAGAGTAGCCTTTTCATCGAATCTGGCTCTCTTCACCTTGAATTCAGCAAGCGTTGTGTTCTTGTATTTCCCATCTCCATGCAGCTTTAGGAAGTGTTCCCTTAGTTTTGCCGGTGCTAGACTAGAATTGCTCAACTTGGCATTGCAAATCATGCATTGAGGACGCTGACTCCCATCACGTTCCGTTATACACGTGAATCCATACTGTACGTATTCGTCCGACCACTTCCTTTTTTTGCTCGATATAGTTAGTATCAAGGGATTGAACTATTAAAAGGGAAATCACAAATGACGTACGATCAAGACAGTCACAAGTCGACTACTGAGTGGACCGAGTTGCCTGCAGCACAGATATCAAGGCCAAGCGATGTGGCGTGATCAGCTGCAGCCAATGATGGCCAAGCAGAGCGTGACGTCACGAATCATACGAGCGGGGTGAACCAAACCGCCGAACCCCTGAAACTGACTCACCGAACCCATGGGGTTCGATCGAACCCAGGTTAAGAACCACTGCCTTAGATTGAGTTTCCACCAGCACGACGGAATGGACCATACCACCAGTGTTCCATTCCTGCACCTGCCACCTAACAGGGTGCCGCAGGGTGAGAAGGCTACCACCGATATGGTCTAGGGTGAGGGGAGAGAATTAGGGTGAGGTTAGGGTGATATTGTGAAGGTTTAATGAAAAATAGGGTGAGGTGAGGTTAGACTATAAAACATACTTAGAAATAGGGTGAGAAATTAGGGTGAGGTTAGGGTGATAGTGTGAGGATTTGATGAGAAATAGGGTGAATAATTAGGGTGAGGTGAGGTTAAACTATAAAAGATACTTAAAGATAGGGTGTAAAAAGAGGATGATAGTGTAAAAATAAAAATAGGGTTAGGTTAGGTAGAGATATGAATTAGGGTGAGATTAGGGTGATAGTATGAAGGTTTGATTAAAAATAGTGAAAAAATAAGGTTAGGTTAGGTTATAGAGTGAAATTATAGAAAATACATATATAATTAAAAATAGGGTGAGAAATTAGGGTGAGATGGTTAGATACTGAAATAAAAAAAATAAAAATAAAAAATTTCAAAATAGGGTGAAGAAATAAGGTGAGGTTAGGTTACAAACTGATACTATAAAAAATACATAATTCAAAATAGGGTAAGAAATTAGGGTGAGATGAGGTTAGACACTGAAATTATTAAAAAAAAAATTCAAATCACACATTTTACACCCTGGAATAATCAAAACACACACCCTAGAAAACACAATGTGAGATTAGGGTGACAAATAACAAAACAAACACACTTTACACCCTAATATAAATAAAAATAGACTTTACAATAAAAAAAACACCAACAAACACACACACAAACATAATTTACACCCTAAAATAAAAATAAAAACACACTTTACACCCTAGAATCAATAAATCAAGAAACAAATAAATAAATAAAATAAAACACTCACCCTAAAATTATACCAAACACATACTTTTCACCCTAAAACAATTAAGAAAAACACCAAAAAACACATTTCACACCCTAAAAAAAAAAAAAAAAAAAACTTTACACCCTAAAAATCTAAATAAAAAAACCACTTTACACCCTAAAAAAATAAAAAAGACTACACCCTAAAAAAAAAACTTTACACCCTAAAAATAAAAATAAACACACCTTACACCCTAGAATCAACAAACAAACAAACACTCACCTCCGTCATCCTATCGCAGCCCAAGTCACCCTAGGCCCTCCACCCTTCCCTGTCATACAGCAACACCTTCCTACCCACAGGCACAGCTAGGGTGAGTCCGCAGGGTGAGAAATCCATACGGCATAAGGTGTTTGAGGCCGAGAAGCTGTTTGTTTGTGGTAGGACAGACCAAGATATCTCCACCACAGCGGTGTTTAGGTTCCAAATGCGTATTGAGCTGTCGCAGGATGAAGAGGCCATGTAGTCTCCTGTTTAGGGTGATAGGGTGAAGGGTGAAGGGGAAGGGTGAGGGTAGGGGAAGGTGTGAAGGATAGGGTGAAGGAAGGGAAAGGAAGGAGGAAGGGGGAGGGATAGGGTGAGGGTAAGGGAAGGTGTGGAGGGGAAGGAGGAAGGGGTAGGGATAGGGTGATGGTAGGAAGGAAGGGTAAGGGTAGGGGAAGGTTTGTTAGGGTGAAGGATAGGGTGATAGGGAGAAGGGAGGTTAGGTAGTAGTGGTTTTTTTTTTTTTTTTTTTTTTATTATTATTACTATTTCTCTCTGAATCTTCCTCCTCCTCCTCCTACATCTAAATTAATCTTCCTTCTCTTCCTCATAACCTAACCTCCTCTTCCTCCTGCTAACCTAACTACCTCCTCTTCCTCCTCCTCCATCTCCTCTTCCTCCTGCTAACCTAACCTCCTCTTCTTCCTCCTCCTCCATCTCCTCTTCCTCCTGCTAACCTAACCTCCTCTTCTTCCTCCTCCTCCACCTCCTCTTCCTCCTGCTAACCTAACCTCCTCCTCACCTTTAGGGTCAAGTGCCACGGACAGTACAGGTGCCGTGTGACCCTTGTATTCCTTGTCTCTGCACGTGATCATGTCGTGTACGCGGATCGTCATGTCACTGTGTGCGTATAAAGAGAGAGAGAGAGAGAGTTAGAGAGAGGGTTAGGTTAGAAAAAATTGAAACGCACACACAGTAAAATAATAATAATAAATCTATACGCACACATACTAGATAATCATAAATCTATACGTACATATATACACACAGTAGAGGAAAATCTATACGCACACACATAAAAAATAAGGGAAAATCCATATGCACACACACTAGAGAAAAAATACTTCCATACGCACACACATGCACACACACACACGCGCACACACACACACACCCACAAGAAAAAAAAAATTCATATGCACACACAAACACACTAAAGAAAAAATTCAAAACATACACACACAAAAAAAGTAATAAATAAATAAAATAAAATAAATAAAAATAAAATAAAACAAAACGCACACACACATACATACATGAAAAAAAACACAAAATAAAACACCATAAACAAATAAATATATTAATAAAACACCATTAATAAAACACCAAAATTAAAACACCATAAATAAAACACCATAAATAAAACACCATAAATAAAACACTACAAATAAAACACCATAAAAACAATAAAATAAATAAATAAAATAAATAAAAATAAAAATAATAAAATAAATCAAAATAAAACAAAAGAAAACACCACAAATAAAACACCATAAAAACAATAAAATAAATAAATAAAATAAATCAAAATAAAAATAATAAAATAAATCAAAATAAAACAAAATAAAACAGCACAAATAAAACACCATAAAAACAATAAAATAAATAAATAAAATAAATAAAAATAAAAATAATAAAATAAATCAAAATAAAACAAAATAAAACAGCACAAATAAAACACTCACCTCCCAGCACAAGCCATTCGTTTGGCATCCGCACTGACAACAATGTGTGTGGCGGGTGAGGAGAACCGGGTGATGATGCCGTTGGGTGAACCGTCATCAAGGGCGAAGGACTGAACCAAGTTGGAGTCATTGGCCACAAGGAAACTCCCGGCCTGGTGGGTGAACGGGTGAGTGGGTGAGTGTGGGGGAAAGGGAGGAAGGTGGGGGAATGGGTGGGGGGGAGGGGGATTGTGTGCGGGGAATGTATGGGGGAAGGTGGGGGAATGGGTGAATGTGTGGGGGAAGGAACGGGTGAATGTGTGGGGGAAGGTTGGGGGAATGTGTGGGGAAGGTTGGGGGAATGTGTGGGGAAGGTTGGGGGATTGTGTGGGGAAGGTTGGGGGAATGTGTGGGGGAAGGTTGGGGGAATGTGTGGGGAAGGTTGGGGGAATGTGTGGGAATGGGTGAATGTGGGGGAATGGGTGGAGGGAAAGGGGATTGTGGGGGAATGTTGGGGGAATGGGTGGGGAGGGTTGGGGGAATGGGTGGGGAAGGTTGGGGGAATGGGTGGGGAAGGTTGGGGGAATGGGTGGGGAAGGTTGGGGGAATGTGTGGGGGAAGGTTGGGGGAATGGGTGGGGAAGGTTGGGGGAATGTGTGGGGAAGGTTGGGGGAATGTGTGGGGGAAGGAATGGGTGAATGGGTCTGGGGGAAGGGGGGATTTGTGGGGGAAGATGGGGGAATGGGTGAATGTTGGGGAAGGAACGGGTGAAAGTGTGTGGGGGAACATCACCCAAAACTCACCCTATATACTCACCCTAAACCCACCCAGATCATCACCCTAAACACACCCTATACTCACCCTATATGCCACAGCAGATGCACATTCAGCCACAGGATACGTTTTACAATCATCATCATCTAGACCTTCAAATACTCGAACCTCTCCATCAGCACCACACGTAATGATGTACCTGTGTGCGTGTGTGTGTACGTGTGTGTGTGTGTGTGAGGGGTGGGGGGGTAAGGTATGGAGAGGGTAGGGGGGGAGGGAAGGGAAGGAAGGAAGCACAGAGAGAGAGAGGTGTAGGGATGGTGAGGGTAGGGGGGGAGGGAAGGGAAGGAAGGAAGCAGAGAGAGAGAGAGAGGTAGGGATGGTAGGAAGAGATGAAAGAAGAGCGGGATAGTTGAGAGGTTGGGAGGGAAGGAAGGAAGGAAGGAGGGAAGGAAGGAAGGGAGGGAGGGAAGGAGAGAAGGAAGGAAGGAACAGGGAGGGAAAGAGGGAAGGAAGAAAGAGGAATGAAGGATGTAGGAGGGGAGAGACAGCGAGGGAGGATGAGAAGGAAGGAAGGAAGGAATGAGAATAATGTGTAAAGAGAAAAACAAAAATTAATACACAATAAAATAATAAAATAATAACAACACAAATAGTTTCAATAACAAACACGAACACATCAACAGAAGGTGGTTTCAGTCTCCTCACCCTGCCTCATGGCTATCTAATGACGACTTAACACACACACACATAAGGCCTCTTCTATTTGCGTGAATCCGTTTCAGATCACTGAATCTGGGTGGGGCTTGGCCGCTCTGGGCGGAGCTTGGCCGCTTTGGGCGGGGCTTAGCCGCGAAATCGTGTTCTATTTACCATCTTAACCCGTGATCTGTAACAGATTCCTGAATCCGTCGAATCTGATCTGGGAGGTGGGTTATAGCAGACGACACTCGTTCGCGGATTTTTTGCACCAGCCTGAGCCAGCCTCTTCTCAGAAGTTAATATTGATATATACCTCCAATAAAACAGTGTATATATACGAGGAAGATAGTAAGCGGTAGAGAAATATTGTAGAAATGTTATTGTAGGGACAGAATTGTATAATAGTGGTGATGAATATAAAAAACAAAGGAGATATATAACAGCAGCCTCTTCTCGGAATCTATTATTAATATATACCTCCAATAAAAACAGTGTATATATACGAGAAAGATATTAAGTGGTAGAAAAATGTTTCAGAAATACTACTGTAGGCTTAAGATTGTATAATAATGGTGATGAATACCAGAAACGAAGGAGATATAACAGCAGCCTCTAACCGGGTTATTTATTTTCTTTGAATTTTGATATATACTCCCAAGAAAACAATTTACTTGTACGTGAAAGAGATTAAATGGTACAAAAATTCTGCATAAATGTTTGCAAAAATATATATAACCGTAGCATATGAATAGTTAAATAAGATATCCCCAAAGTTTATTTTGGTTAAGGGGAAGCTCTACTCTACATTGATATACACAAATGATTCTGACACTCATTATCGTCCCAAATAAATAGTTAATAAGATATCCCCATTCCCCATCTCCCAATAAACATGAGGACATGTGGGAATGTAAGGTTTTTTGGCTGGATGTAAAAGTAAAGTTTTACCCAAATCTAACCTAACCAAGGAAAGCCTATCGGCGCTAGAGATTAGACATATATAAAAATAAGGGGTATTTCTTTACAACTACTGCTCCACCTCTTTATTATATACATGAAGTCTTACATACTATACATAGTGTACTCAACACATCTGTGAAGATTTTAGGGGGTGCTTACCATTATTTACTTCGCAAAATGTCTTTGAAGTTATGTTATGTTGGTTAAGTTAGGTTAAGTTATGGTTAGGTTAAGGTTGTTAGGTTAGTTTGCAGTTATGTTATGGTTATATTAAGTTAGGTTTGGTGCGGTTCAGTTAGGTTCGGTTACATAAGATTTTTACATTTTAATACCCAAACCCCCAAAAAAACTAATTGGCGAACCCTAACTTCCGGGTGATAAAATGTAAACATCTTATATAATCGATCCTAACCGTAACCTAACAACTTTAACTTAACTTGACATAATCTAACCAACCTAACTAGAGGCGTTTACATGTAATGTCAAGACCTCTTGCCAAGATGCAATGACTAGGCAAATTCTGACCAACATATCGCAAACACTTTCAAAATACGAATATCTGCGTTTGCCAATATTTTGCCTCTAGTCATGTAACGAATCACAGCTCACCAACTTCAGAACTTCATCTGTGTAGACATTGAGCGAGATAATATTTCGATTAAATAAGACGAAAGTAAGACGTTCAAGACCATAACAGTTGTAGAAATAAATAAGATTTATAATATATATGTTGTTTTTTATATAAAAGCTAACCAAAAACAAGCATAAAGCTTGAAATATATTAGGGAAGTGTTGAAAATTGCGAACGTTGGGCCCTCTACGTGGGTGGGGCGAAGCGGATGTGTGTGTTTTCATGAGAAAGAATCTGGGTATATATTTCAAATAAATCAGAAGAAAGTAAGATGTTTGAGACCATTATAGTTGATCGTCTACATAAGATTTATATTATATATATTGTTTATAATATAGAAGAACGCCAAAGACAAGCAAAAAGCTTGTAATATATTAGAGAAATGTAGAAAATAACAAGATGTGACATTCAAACATGTGTGGGTGTTGATGTTTCAATGCATTTTGTGGTTGTAGCTTCGACTTACAATTGTTCCCTTTTTCCTAATAATAAGTAAAAAGCATATCATATTGTTTACAATTATTTTCATCAAATTAAAGTAAGAAATAAGATTTTTGTATATTGCACAAAAAAATGTAAGTCAAAGAAAATTTAGACACTGAAGACAGATCCAGTTTCGAACACAAAAATTTCACTTGGAGCGAGCGCAGATACGAAGGCCGCCGGGCCCCACGTCATGTGAAGACATCCAGTGCTCACACAGACACACACACTCTCATACACACACACACACACACACTCTCATACACACACACTCTCATACACACACACACACACTCTCATACACACACACACACTCTCATACACACACACACTCATACACACACACACACACACACACACACACACTCATACACCCACACTCATACACACACTCTCATACACACACACACACACACACACACACACACACACACACACACACACACTCACTCACTCACTCATACACCCACGCCCACACTCATACACACACTCATACACACAAACACACACATCTTGCTGCTACTGGTAAGGTGATCTGTATACGACGATATTTGGACATGTTGTGGGCTTAGGACGAGTGTGGAGGGTGCTGTAGTTTCAATACAGAATCAGCAGGATATACATTACGAATAAATAAGATGAAAATAAGATGTTTGAGATCATGACAGTTGTTGAAATACATAATATTTACATTATTAATGTTGTTTTTAATATAACAGAAATCCACAAACAAGCATAATGATTGTAATATATAAGGGAATTTGTATCACGTAGCGAGATGTTGGCCTCTACCTTAGGATGGAAGCGGTGCGAAATATACGGAGAAACCATGATATCTATTTCGAATAAATCTGAAGAAATTAAGATGTTTGAGATCATTTCAGTGCTTATAATTTAAAATATGTATATAATATATGTCGTTTTTAATATAAAAGAAAACTAAAAACAAGCATTAAGATTGAAATATATTAGGAAAATTGTGGCAACACCAACCAAGACATTTCTCCTTAAAATCGTGTTCGTGAAAACAAACGAAGTTTGGCGACACATGTAAACGCTTATAATCTATCATAATTTCAAAGAAGTTTTGCGAGGTAAAAAATGGTGAGCACCGCCAGAAACCTTCACAGATATGTTGAGTACACTATGTATAGTATATTTATAATAAAGAGGTGGAGCAGTATTTGTAAAGAAATAATAGGTGTAACATTGTCAAGGTTAACCTTGAGGTTCATCAGACTTGAATCTACTTTTCAAGAATCTAATGGTGTTTTCAATAACACATTTAGTTATATAAAGATTTTTTATTGTACAATAAGCAGGTTGGTGATAATTAGGGATGCCGCTGTCACCCTAAATGCATCAGGAAATGAAAGTTATAACTCTCAACACTTCCTCGGAGAAGTGACTAGTGTAACGCCTGGGCAGCGACTGGTCTCTCATTGTTATTGTTTTGATCCAGCGAATCCAAAACAGATTCTGCTGTTCTACTTGCACCCAATTAATCCAAAACAGATTCGGATTCGGAGCAGAATCCGGAGTAGATTATTGAGAACAAATAGAAGAGGCCTTAATAATTAACGAACTCTGATCAGGTTGACCTTGAAGCGCTTCTACTTCAACAGAGCAGTGTTGCTCCCTCGAAATTAGTTGAGGCAAGGCCACAGCAGGCTGATGGCAGGTGAAGTTGTGCACACTTCCTCCCATTTCTAGCTAGTGTTGGTTTTTGTGTTGCAAGGTGGATCGGTTCTGTGTTGGGTGGTGTTATATGCCCCTCAAGGACTTTCCAGGCATAGATAATCAGATACCTCGCCACTCCAGCCTTCTTTCTACCGAGTATAGTTGACACTCCTTCAGTCTTTCCCAATAGTTTGGTCTTCTTGGTTCACTTTGGGTGGATTGGGGTAGTGTTGTATGAGCTGTGAAGCTTCTTTGTAGCCCCTCAAGTTTACTATAACACATACGCAGATACCTGAATTAAGTAATAACCTTTACGTGCGTGTGTGTGTTGTGAGTGGAGTTGTCCAGACATAGAACACTGCGTCTGTGTTTCCAGTTTCATTTCCATAATTTGGCCTCTCTAGATTCCTATTGTTTGTTATTTTACATCTTCACCATAACGCTCTAGAGAATTCAGGGTTATATTTTTGCATTATCTGATGCATTTTGAGGTTTTCTTAATTACATTTTCATCGCAAATTCTTATTTAGTGAGATATTCAATGTTTTCTGTAAGACATTCTCTTCAAAAAATAAAGTTTAGTTTAGTTTAAACAAGGTTCAGTTATTTGTCAATGTAGGTTAAGGTTTGGTTAGGTTACATTAATATAGAAGCAATTATATATACGTAGAGTTGAAGTGAGGTTAGGGTATTATATGTAGGTTTTTATGTATTTATTACTTTGTTTTGTTAGTTAGGTAATATTTTGACTTATTCTCACAAGAAAGACAGCTCAATTAAATGTAAAGTTAGGTTAGGTTACGTTAATTTTAGGTTAGGTTATTCTCTCTCTCTCTCTCTCTCTCTCTCTCTCTCTCTCTCTCTCTCTCTCTCTCTCTCTCTCTCTCTCTCTCTCTCTCTCTCTCTCTCTCTCTCTCTCTCTCTCCATCAGAAATGCAATTATATATACTTAAAAAAATAAAATAAAGTACCTAACGAACTTCAACATAATTATGTGTGTGGTTGGAGGCAGAACCAG
This sequence comes from Cancer borealis, assembly GCA_036785275.1. NCBI lineage: Eukaryota > Metazoa > Arthropoda > Malacostraca > Decapoda > Cancridae > Cancer > Cancer borealis. The sequence goes on from JAXIVD010002089.1 coordinate 19,221, forward strand.
AGTTAATTGGTATGGGAAGGGAACTTATGTGTGGTGATTGCCATATATATATATATATATATATATATATATATATATATATATATATATATATATATATATATATATATATATATATATGTAGCGGCTTTCGCAGGCTTCCAATTAATGTGAACTGTTTTACAGGCATGGCAGGACATGCTTCCTCACCAGGGTGAACAGAAACCCGTATTTCCCGATGACGTTTATTGAAGCTCAGTCCTCTCTTTTGCCTCACCATGTCTGGCTATGCCATGTCTGGCTGGCTTTACCATGTCGTAAAGAACTGAAATATACATTTCCAGTCACAGAACGAATACACATACATTCTCATGGCATTGTCATACACTTCAAGTAATGCTTACAATCAATAAATCATCATAACAGTAAATTTATACCACAATATATAAGAAATAAACAGATCTCACCTCGATCACATCCTGCGAGCGCGCTTCTCTTGTCAGCAATGAGTGACGTGAACAAGTCTCTATAAGCAATGTGATCGCCTTTACTTATGAAACAGCTAGGCATCTACTGATCCTTCTTTACAGTATTTGAACCTTCTAAATATCTTTATATAAATGAGATCAACAAAGGAATGATAAAATATACATACAGTTACATGGCTCCCCTAAATTGTGCAACAATTTACCTTATAAACTAAAAGACAATTTGCCTTAAAATTAATACTGGCACATCATAAGGCACTTAAATTACAAAGGCTCCTTGGCGGGGATACCCTGGTCTTCATTTTGATCACATTCTACCAAGAGAACAAGACTGTGGATAGGTCTTTCCATTATGTTTACACATCTTGTACGTTTTTCCTGATTGTCAATATTAGAATCTGCCATCATGAGCTTAACCTTTCTTACAAGACAGTCATTATCAGGCAAAGCTTCTATGACTCTACCCAATCTTCAACTGTTTCTTGGCAGATTGTGATCCTTTACAATAACAACATCATTAAGCATAAGATTTCTTCAAATGACTCACATTTATAGCATCTAGGTATTCAGAGGCCCTTTCAACTTGTGCAGCTTATCTCTCCATTTTACCCATTTATATCTGACATTATCTGTTACCTCGTCTTCCCAACTAGACCCATATTTGCATAATTCTTGAAGGATTTGTTCGCCTACAAGAATAAGAGGTGACACTAGACCTAACGGGTCATATACAGAGCTCACAGTGGACAAAATACCTCTTCTCGTAAGTGGTTTATCCTTCAACTGTATCCTAAATTGAAAAGTGTCAGACTCTATACACCATTGAATTCCCAGAGTTCTTTCCATGAGCAGTGTTTCTTTACTAAGATCTAAATTCTTAACAACATTCATTCTTTCATGAGGGGATGTCGTTTCTAGTACTTCCCTACTGTTGGACAAGAACTTATGAAGGTTGAAACCTCCCATGCTACATATTGCCTTGCTTTGTTTCATCAGAGTGACGGCTTCATTCACTGTTGCCACTGATTTAAGGCCATCATCAACATAAAAATCTGTTCTTATAAAATTTGCTGCATCAGAACCATACAGATATTCATGGTCGTCTGCAGCCTTCTTTAATGCAAAATTGGCAACACTTGGAGACGATGTAGCACCAAACAAGTGAGCCGTCATTCTGTATTCAACAATTTCTTTAGTTACATCACCATTTTTCCACCAAAGGAACCTAAGCATGTCCCTGTGTTCTGGATTCACCTTCACTTGGTGGTACATTGCTTCTATATCACAAACAAATGCAATAGTTTCCTGCCTAAATCTGCAAAGTACCCCTACCAATTTGTTGGTGAGGTCTGGACCCTGTAACAAATGGCCATTTAAAGACTGACTCTTATAGTTTGCACTGCAGTCAAATACCACTCTGAGTTTCCCTGGTTTCTTAGAGTGATACACTCCATGATGTGGAATGTACCAAACTTGACCATCATCCTTATTTAGATCCTTCTTAGGCACAACCTCTGCATACCCTTTATCTATTATATTATCCAAGAACACTTTATAGTTATCATGGTGTTGTTTATCTTTGTCAAGTCTGCTTTTTAGCTTCATTAATCTATGCTCTGCCAAAGTTTTATTGTTTGGAAGCTTGACATTGTCGTTTTTAAGAGGAAGAGGCAACTCGTAATGCCTGTCTTCCAGCTGATGTACTCCAGCTTTCATTTTATTCATAAACCTTTTGTCTTCATACGATAATGGAACATCAGCTGACTTCCTTTCATTGAAATCAAGCTCAAACATATCTTGTACTTGGGAGGGATTTATTATCTCCTTAGTCCTTGATGGAACGACTAAGAAGCTTACCCTTTTTTCCTGATTTATCTCGACCTCTTGTACAAATGGTCTAAATACTGTCAGGATATTATCTTCTAAGCCTTGACTAACAGCAACCCTTCCTTGGATGCCCCATCCTAACTCTGTTCTTATCCCACAGGGCTCTCCAGACTCCCCTGTGATTACTTCCCTGTGCTCTATTGCTTCATTACAATTCACTCCAATCAGAAGTCCTATTTCTACATCTGACCTATATGGCATGAGTTTAGAAGCAATTAGAGATAAGTGAGACCACCCTTCTGCTGTCTCCCTTCTAGGAATCTGATCTCGTCGTGCTGGGATATTCTCTCTAGAGTATGCATGTGGAAGCTCTATATCTCGTTCATCATAGATGCCTCGTACTATAAGTCCAGAGACTTTATTACACACAATTGTCTCTTCTCCATTTATTGTGGAAGTTTGCAAAGAAATTTGCGGTCCACTCACTCCCACCTCATCTAAGAGACTTTGCTTCACGAAGCAAGCATCAGATTGATTGTCCAACAATGCATACACTAACACTTTATTCCCTTCATTACCTTCTTGGTACATCCACACTGGTACTATTAAAGTGTGTGTGTCTCCAGCAACTGACTGTTTGACCTTAACCTCATTTATTACAACTGGTCTTTCATCGTTTTTCTTGAGATCAATTACCCGTTCTGGTCTTTCTTGAGTCTGAGATCTTAAAGCATCATTATGGAGAACGGTGGGATGGAATCTCTGACATACCTTACATGATTTCTTTCTCCTACAGTCTTTCTTGATGTGACCCCAATTTAAACATCCTGCACATAATCTTTTTTCTTTGATAAATGTAAACTTTGTATCAGGATCAAGTTTTACAAATAGTTTACAATTTTCTAAATCATGCTCCTCTTTACAGTAGCGACAAAATTGTCTCTTTCCTTCCTTTCCTTTAAAGTCTTGTTTCATAGTCTCTACATTTACTTTACTGTTAAAGGAACTAGCTGTCCTTTCCTCAGATGGTTTTGTAATGAAACCTTTACTTCCTCTAAATTTAGTCATGGTATATGACCTATTACTCTTATTCCTGTTCAAGCTTGCATTGCCTTTACCACTGTCATTTGCTTCCATGACCACAGCATTGTATGAAGTAAAAGGATCACATGCTGCATGAGCTTGTGAGTTGATGAATTTACAAAAACTTTCAAAGGGTGGGTACTGCCCTGGCCCATACTGAGAACTGCCATAACAATGTTTACTTAATTTTGCATTCCAACTATTAATTATGGATCTAGGAAGTTTTGTTAGTAATTTCCTATGTTCTCTGGGATCATTAAGGAATGACAAGTGAGGAATAGAATGCATAGCTGCCCTACAACATTCTAAAAAATCTGAAAACTTCATTAGGGCTGGACCATCGTCTTGAGGAATTTGTGGCCATCCTGACAACCTTTTCATGTAAGCATTGGCAACTACACTTTCATTTCCAAATCTTTGCCAGAGAATTCTCTTTGCTGTGTCATAATCTTGGTTAGTATTCAAATACATTAACATTCTTATGGCTTCCTTTGCCTCACCACTTGTATATTTGTCAAGATATGCAAGTCTCTCTGATGCATCAGTTGTCCTAGCTTCCACAAAGGTTTTAAACTTTTTTATCCAGAGTGGAAATTCCATGGGTTCTCCACTAAAAATTGGAGGCTCTATTGGAGGTAAACTCCATCCTTGAACAGGTATATAAGTAACAGGATTACTACCAGGAGTGGAAAGAGACTGACAGGACTGTTTGACATTATTAGTAGGAGTATAGTTACTAGGAGGTATGAAACTATGAGCTAAGGGGTTGAGATTCATTGCTTGAGCATTAACGTTTGTACTTCTACTAACACCTAATCCTTCCTCATTCATTAGACTATGAGATTTACCTTTAAATCCATGTTTAGGGAAGAATGTAACACATTTATGAGGCATGGCTTCATCTATCTATGAATCAGACTGCAGTAGCGATACATCTTTGCTTTGTACCTCTAAATATTGTTGAAGATGTTGTTGCCTCCCTACACTTTCATCATCACTTGGAAGCATCCCTCTATCATCCTCTTCAACTTCATTTAGAGCTTCAAGTTCTGCACTGACAGCTGCTATGTCTCTCATTTTTTCTCTTTTGGCTAATTCAGCTGTACTCTTTGCCACTAACGCCTGTGCCTCAGCTGTACTCTTTGCCACTAACGCCTGTGCCTCAGCTACATTATCATGATGTTCTATTTCCGCTTTAAGCACGGCCAATTTAGCTGCCGCTTCTTGCCTTCTTAGTAATGATGCAGAAGAAGCCTTAGATGCTTTAGAATGTCTACTAGAACCTTTACTAGCATGAGAAAATACAGATTCTTTACCACTTAGTATCTCCAATTTCTTACTCTTAAAATTCTTTACAGTTTCTTGGTGAATCTGTTCATCTACTTTAAAGTTCTCTAACTCATCTAACTCATCCGACTCTTCTTGCTTAAGATCTTTAAGTTCCATACATGCACTAACATAGTTAGCATACAATTCCATTTCTTCATCAGACATTTTGATTAAGTGCATGAGACTGGATGCTTCTTCCATACCTTTACCAATTCTGTTTACAAATTTCTTCCATTTGCGTTGAAAGAACCCCACCTTCCCTATAACTTGACTAATTTTATACTCCTTCCCTTTTGCGGTTGGCAATCTCTCCCTAGCACCTCCAACATGGCTCTGTACGCCTCTACCCGCCTGCCATTCCCTCTCATCTTCAATCAGACCACCTACGGCACCTTTCTCCTCAATATTAGACATTATCAAAAAATATACTGAGGGAGTAGCTACACTGAACAAATATCCTGACTTCTAGATTACCCACTCTATTCAAATCTATTTTAGGGCAATATTACCATATAGGAACTGTTACAGTGTAGCTACAATCTCTTGCCTGTGACCTTGATGCATTATAAGATGGAGGCTGTGGGGGTGGCGTTGTTGTGGGTGCGGCTTGTATCCGGGGCAGAAATGCTGACACAAGGCATTTCTTAGGGTGAGGTGGCGTCCCCTCGTCTCGTAGCAATCTTCACATTTGTTGAGACGAGTTCTTTACTGTAGCGGCTTTCGCAGACTTCCAATTAATGTGAACTGTTTTACAGGCATGGCAGGACATGCTTCCTCACCAGGGTGAACAGAAACCCGTATTTCCCGATGACGTTTATTGAAGCTCAGTCCTCTCTTTTGCCTCACCATGTCTGGCTATGCCATGTCTGGCTGGCTTTACCATGTCGTAAAGAACTGAAATATACATTTCCAGTCACAGAATGAATACACATACATTCTCATGGCATTGTCATACACTTCAAGTAATGCTTACAATCAATAAATCATCATAACAGTAAATTTATACCACAATATATAAGAAATAAACAGATCTCACCTCGATCACATCCTGCGAGCGCGCTTCTCTTGTCAGCAATGAGTGACGTGAACAAGTCTCTATAAGCAATGTGATCGCCTTTACTTATGAAACAGCTAGGCATCTACTGATCCTTCTTTACAGTATTTGAACCTTCTAAATATCTTTATATAAATGAGATCAACAAAGGAATGATAAAATATACATACAGTTACAATATATATATATATATACTTAGCGTTGGAATGTGGATATCAGGGTTTTGCTATAAGGGTTGTTAGGAGGTCAGTCCACTAGGAAAAAATGATCATGCCTGTATTTGTGTGCGACTCGATGTTCAAGAACTGGAGGACAGCAATATAAAACATGTTTTTATGTATGAGAAGGCTGATTATGAAATGATGAAAAGAAAACTAGATATAGATTGGCTACAGTTCCTTGGACAGGATTCAAATACAGAAGATAAGTGGATCAAATTTCGCAGTAAGATGCAGGAAGTAGCTGAGTAGTGTATACCCAAGAAACAGGTTGGAAAGAAAAAGACAAGAAAAAGGACTAATGAAAGTGTACCAATGAATAGAAAGTTATGGTCAAAGATCAAGTAAAAGCAATGGTTATGGGAGCGGCTTAAGAAGGCAAAGAAAGAGGGCAGCACACAAGATTCCTACAGGGATGTTGAAACAGAATACAGACGACTGAACAATCAAGTCAGGAAAGAGACCAGGAATGCAGTCAAAACCAAGGAGAAAGAAGTAGCCAAGAATGTTAAAAATAATCCCAAAGTTTTTTGGAAGTATGTGTCATCAAAGACAAGAATAAAGTCTCGTATTGGGGATTTGTATCAAGACCCGGAGAAAATTAGAAGGGCTACAACAAATAAGGAGAAGGCTCACATACTCTCAGAGCAATTCGCTAGTGTGTTCATTGAAGAGCCCGAAGGGGTTTCACCTCAAGCTGCACCAAGATACGTACCAAGATTAAACAACATATCTATAACAAAGGATAAAATTATGAAAGTGTTGCAGAGGTTGAAAACAAACAAATCACCTGGACCAGATAACATACATCCAAGAGTAATTAGAGAGTTGAGAGAAGAACTACTGGAGCCCTTATATATACTTTTTACTAGTTCACTACATGAAGGTGTGGTACCGGATGACTGGAAGATTGCAAATGTCACTGCCAGTTTTAAGAAGGGTAATAAAAGTGATCCGGGTAACTACAGGCCAGTCAGCCTAACCAGTGTTCTGTGTAAGGTAATGGAGACAATGTTGAGGGAAGAAATTATGCAACATATGAAAGAGAATAAGCTCTTTAGTAATAAACAGTTCGGCTTTATATCTGGTAGATCAACAGTGTTTCAACTTATTAATGTATTAGACTCCTGGACCGAGGCTCTTGATAATGGCTTGGCTGTGGACGTCGTATATCTTGATTTCATGAAGGCCTTTGACCGAGTACCACACGGACGACTAATGGAGAAGGTATCCAGTTATAACATAAAGGGCAATTTATTAAAGTGGATCCAGAGCTTCTTAACCGGCAGAAAGCAGAGGGTCATGGTTAATGGCGAGGCATCCGACTGGAAAAATGTAAGCAGCGGAGTTCCCCAGAGCTCAGTGTTGGGTCCTATACTCTTTGTATTGTTCATCAATGACTTACCTGATGTGGTCAGGAATGGAGGTGACGTGTTTCTTTATGCAGATGACACCAAGATATTTAGAATAATAAATGGTATAGAGGATTGTGTTAAGCTGCAAGAAGATCTGGAGGAACTCAAGAGCTGGACAGAGAAGTGGCTTCTTAGTTTCCATCCTAACAAGAGCAAATATATGAGAATAGGGAAGACTACTGTTGAGGATAATGGATATAGTATGTATGAGGACATTGAAAGAACTGAAGCAGAGAATGACATTGGTGTGGTCATTGATGACAGATTAGCATTCTCCGACCATCTGGCTGAAAAGATTAACAAAGCTAACAAGATTGTGGGACTCATAAGAAGGACATTTGTACATTTAGAGCCGGAAATATTTAAAATATTGTTTACAGCTTTGGTGAGACCACATCTTGAGTATGCAAACCAGGTGTGGTGTCCCCACCTGATGAAGGATATTGAGGCAGTGGAGAATGTCCAGCGCAGAGCAACAAAGTTAGTGCCTCGCTTGAAAGATTTGTCTTACGAGGAAAGACTGAGGACACTAAATCTACCAACCCTGGCATCAATATATCAATATTAACTTCTGAGAAGAGGCTGGCTCAGGCTGGTGCAAAAAACCCGCGAACGAGTGTCGTCTGCTATAACCCACCTCCCAGATCAGATTCGACGGATTCAGGAATCTGTTACAGATCACGGGTTAAGATGGTAAATAGAACACGATTTCGCGGCTAAGCCCCGCCCAAAGCGGCCAAGCTCCGCCCAGAGCGGCCAAGCCCCACCCAGATTCAGTGATCTGAAACGGATTCACGCAAATAGAAGAGGCCTTATGTGTGTGTGTGTTAAGTCGTCATTAGATAGCCATGAGGCAGGGTGAGGAGACTGAAACCACCTTCTGTTGATGTGTTCGTGTTTGTTATTGAAACTATTTGTGTTGTTATTATTTTATTATTTTATTGTGTATTAATTTTTGTTTTTCTCTTTACACATTATTCTCATTCCTTCCTTCCTTCCTTCTCATCCTCCCTCGCTGTCTCTCCCCTCCTACATCCTTCATTCCTCTTTCTTCCTTCCCTCTTTCCCTCCCTGTTCCTTCCTTCCTTCTCTCCTTCCCTCCCTCCCTTCCTTCCTTCCCTCCTTCCTTCCTTCCTTCCCTCCCAACCTCTCAACTATCCCGCTCTTCTTTCATCTCTTCCTACCATCCCTACCTCTCTCTCTCTCTCTGCTTCCTTCCTTCCCTTCCCTCCCCCCCTACCCTCACCATCCCTACACCTCTCTCTCTCTGTGCTTCCTTCCTTCCCTTCCCTCCCCCCCTACCCTCTCCATACCTTACCCCCCCACCCCTCACACACACACACACACGTACACACACACGCACACAGGTATATCATTACGTGTGGTGCTGATGGAGAGGTTCGAGTATTTGAAGGTCTAGATGATGATGATTGTAAAACGTATCCTGTGGCTGAATGTGCATCTGCTGTGGCATATAGGGTGAGTATAGGGTGTGTTTAGGGTGATGATCTGGGTGGGTTTAGGGTGAGTATATAGGGTGAGTTTTGGGTGATGTTCCCCCACACACTTTCACCCGTTCCTTCCCCAACATTCACCCATTCCCCCATCTTCCCCCACAAATCCCCCCTTCCCCCAGACCCATTCACCCATTCCTTCCCCCACACATTCCCCCAACCTTCCCCACACATTCCCCCAACCTTCCCCACCCATTCCCCCAACCTTCCCCCACACATTCCCCCAACCTTCCCCACCCATTCCCCCAACCTTCCCCACACATTCCCCCAACCTTCCCCACCCATTCCCCCAACCCTCCCCACCCATTCCCCCAACATTCCCCCACAATCCCCTTTCCCTCCACCCATTCCCCCACATTCACCCATTCCCACACATTCCCCCAACCTTCCTCCCCACAATCCCCCTTCCCCCAACCTTCCCCACACATTCCCCCAACCTTCCTCCACACATTCCCCCAACCTTCCCCACACATTCCCCCAACCTTCCCCCACACATTCCCCCAACCTTCCCCACACAATCCCCCAACCTTCCCCACACATTCCCCCAACCTTCCCCACACATTCCCCCAACCTTCCCCCACACATTCCCCCAACCTTCCCCACACAATCCCCCAACCTTCCCCACACATTCCCCCAACCTTCCCCACACATTCCCCCAACCTTCCCCCACACATTCCCCCAACCTTCCCCACACAATCCCCCAACCTTCCCCACACATTCACCCAACCTTCCCCACACATTCCCCCAACCTTCCCCCACACATTCACCCGTTCCTTCCCCCACACATTCACCCATTCCCCCACCTTCCCCCATACATTCCCCGCACACAATCCCCCTCCCCCCCACCCATTCCCCCACCTTCCTCCCTTTCCCCCACACTCACCCACTCACCCGTTCACCCACCAGGCCGGGAGTTTCCTTGTGGCCAATGACTCCAACTTGGTTCAGTCCTTCGCCCTTGATGACGGTTCACCCAACGGCATCATCACCCGGTTCTCCTCACCCGCCACACACATTGTTGTCAGTGCGGATGCCAAACGAATGGCTTGTGCTGGGAGGTGAGTGTTTTATTTGTGCTGTTTTATTTTGTTTTATTTTGATTTATTTTATTATTTTTATTTTGATTTATTTTATTTATTTATTTTATTGTTTTTATGGTGTTTTATTTGTGGTGTTTTATTTTGTTTTATTTTGATTTATTTTATTATTTTTATTTTTATTTATTTTATTTATTTATTTTATTGTTTTTATGGTGTTTTATTTGTAGTGTTTTATTTATGGTGTTTTATTTATGGTGTTTTATTTATGGTGTTTTAATTTTGGTGTTTTATTAATGGTGTTTTATTAATATATTTATTTGTTTATGGTGTTTTATTTTGTGTTTTTTTTCATGTATGTATGTGTGTGTGCGTTTTGTTTTATTTTATTTTTATTTATTTTATTTTATTTATTTATTACTTTTTTTGTGTGTGTATGTTTTGAATTTTTTCTTTAGTGTGTTTGTGTGTGCATATGAATTTTTTTTTTCTTGTGTGTGTGTGTGTGTGTGTGTGTGTGTGCGCGTGTGTGTGTGTGCATGTGTGTGCGTATGGAAGTATTTTTTCTCTAGTGTGTGTGCATATGGATTTTCCCTTATTTTTTATGTGTGTGCGTATAGATTTTCCTCTACTGTGTGAATATATGTACGTATAGATTTATGATTATCTAGTATGTGTGCGTATAGATTTATTATTATTATTTTACTGTGTGTGCGTTTCAATTTTTTCTAACCTAACCCTCTCTCTAACTCTCTCTCTCTCTCTCTTTATACGCACACAGTGACATGACGATCCGCGTACACGACATGATCACGTGCAGAGACAAGGAATACAAGGGTCACACGGCACCTGTACTGTCCGTGGCACTTGACCCTAAAGGTGAGGAGGAGGATAGGTTAGCAGGAGGAAGAGGAGGTGGAGGAGGAGGAAGAAGAGGAGGTTAGGTTAGCAGGAGGAAGAGGAGATGGAGGAGGAGGAAGAGGAGGTAGTTAGGTTAGCAGGAGGAAGAGGAGGTTAGGTTATGAGGAAGAGAAGGAAGATTAATTTAGATGTAGGAGGAGGAGGAGGAAGATTCAGAGAGAAATAGTAATAATAATAAAAAAAAAAAATAATAATAATACCACTACTACCTAACCTCCCTTCACCCTATCACCCTATCCTTCACCCTAACAAACCTTCCCCTACCCTTACCCTTCCTTCCTACCATCACCCTATCCCTACCCCTTCCTCCTTCCCCTCCACACCTTCCCTTACCCTCACCCTATCACTCCCCCTTCCTCCTTCCTTTCCCTTCCTTCACCCTATCCTTCACACCTTCCCCTACCCTCACCCTTCCCCTTCACCCTTCACCCTTCACCCTATCACCCTAAACAGGAGACTACATGGCCTCCTCATCCTGCGACAGCTCAATACGCATTTGGAACCTAAACACCGCTGTGGTGGAGATATCTTGGTCTGTCCTACCACAAACAAACAGCTTCTCGGCCTCAAACACCCTATGCCGTATGGATTTCTCACCCTGCGGACTCACCCTAGCTGTGCCTGTGGGTAGGAAGGTGTTGCTGTATGACAGGGAAGGGTGGAGGGCCTAGGGTGACTTGGGCTGTGATAGGATGACGGAGGTGAGTGTTTGTTTGTTTGTTGATTCTAGGGTATAAGGTGTGTTTTGATTTTGATTTTTAGGGTGTAAAGTTTTTTTTTAGGGATAGTGTTTTTTATTTTTTTAGGGTGTAAAGTGTGGTTTTTTTATTTAGATTTTTAGGGTGTAAATTTTTTTTTTTTTTTTTTTTTTTTTTTTTTAGGGTGTGAAATGTGTTTTTTGGTGCTTTTCTTAATTGTTTTAGGGTGAAAAGTATGTGTTTGGTATAATTTTAGGGTGAGTGTTTTATTTTATTTATTTATTTGTTTCTTGATTTATTGATTCTAGGGTGTAAAGTGTGTTTATTTTTTTTTTAGGGTGTAAATTATGTTTGTGTGTGTGTTTGTTGGTGTTTTTTTTATTGTAAAGTCTATTTTTATTTATATTAGAGTGTAAAGTGTGTTTGTTTTGTTATTTGTCACCCTAATCTCACATTGTGTTATCTAGGGTGTGTGTTTTGATTATTCCAGGGTGTAAAATGTGTGATTTGAATTTTTTTTTAAATAATTTCAGTGTCTAACCTCACCTCACCCTAATTTCTTACCCTATTTTGAATTATGTATTTTTTATAGTATCAGTTTGTAACCTAACCTCACCTTATTTCTTCACCCTATTTTGAAATTTTTATTTTATTTTTTTTTTATTTCAGTATCTAACCATCTCACCCTAATTACTCACCCTATTTTTAATTATATATGTATTTTCTATAATTTCAATCTATAACCTAACCTAACCTTATTTTTTCACTATTTTTAATCAAACCTTCACACTATCACCCTAATTCTCACCCTAATTCATATCTCTAACCTCACCTCACCCTATTTTTCATTAAACCTTCACACTATCACCCTAACCTCACCCTAATTCTCTCCCCTCACCCTAGACCATATCGGTGGTAGCCTTCTCACCCTGCGGCACCCTGTTAGCTGGCGGGTGCAGGAACGGAACACTGGTGGTATGGTCCGTTCCGTCGTGCTGGTGGAAACTCAATCTAAGGGCATGGCCGTGTGTGGACTCAAGTGGAATCCAAGTGGAGAGAAGGAGTTTGCATTTGTGGATGTGGAGGGACAGCTGGGGACCGTGATGGAGGTGGGGGTGGGGGTGGTGGGGGTGGAGGTGAGTTGTGGGGGTTTGGGGGGAAGGGAGGGTGTGTATGTGTAGGGAAGGATGTGTGTGTGTGTGGGTGTAGAGGGAAGGAAGGATGCGTGTGTGTGTGTTTGGGGGGGAAGGTGTGTGTGTGTATGTGTGTTTGGGGGGGAAGAGAGGAAGAAGGGAGGGTGTGTGTGTATGTTTGGGTGTAAGTAAGAATTTGTGTGTGTGTGTGTGTGTGTGTGTGTGTGTGTGTGTGTGTGTGTGTGTGGATGTAAGGAAGGATGTGTGTGTGTGTTTGGGGGGAAGGTGTGTGTTTGGAAAGTGTGTGTGTTTCAAATTATGTATGTGTATATATTTTTCCTTCTATCCTTCATCCAAAATTATCACCTAACCTCACCCTATATCACCCAACCTAACCTAACCTCACCTAACCTAACCTCACCCTAACCTAACCTCAACCTAACCTACCCTAACCTAACCTCACCCCACCCCCCCCACCCCACCCCACCCTAACCTAACCTAACTTCACCCTAACCTAACCTCACCCTCACCCAAACCTCACCCTCACCCAAACCTCACCTCACCCTAACCTAACCTCACCCAAAATTCACCCTCAGGACACAGGCAGCGACACAGCCAGCTTGATACAAGTCGACACAAGTAAACCCTCTACCCCTGGTGCCATGACGGGTGACATCTTCCCTCCGAGTCTCAACGGGGGAGAGGTGGAGGTGGAGGAGGAAGGAGAGGAGAAATTTTCTCTCAATATGATAAAAGCTCAGGATTCGCTGATGACGCGGAAGGAACATTTTTAGGACTTCCCTCTGCATCCTCATCCGCTGCTGCCGCTGGGGAAGGAGGTAGGATGCTTGTAGGATTGTTTAGGATGGTGAATAATGGCTGTAGGATGATTCAGGATACTATAGGATGTTTGTAGGATGGTTTAGGAAGGTGTAGGAGTCTAAATAATGTGTCTAGGACGTTGAATATTAGAGATAAATTAGTGTAGGATTCTAAATAATGTCTGTAGGATGTTAATTAAGGATGTTTGAATGGTCTAGGATGGTAAATAATGTCTGTAGGATGGTGTAGGATGCTAAATAATGTCTAGGATATCTTTAAAATACTATAAAATTATGTATATAGAGAGAATAGAAAAAATACACTTTATTCCACTTATTTCAATATTTTTACCACATTTTTACCACGTTTTCACCACATTTCCACAGCCGCGTCAGGTAGTAGTGTTGGGTCAGGTGACCTCGCTGCCCCTCGGGTCATCGGGGTCAAGCTGCCTGAGGTACAGAAGCCCTTCCAGCCTGGCATGTCACCTGAGTTTTTGGAGGAAAGATATATGGTAGGTGTCTCTCTCTCTCTCTCTCTTTTTTTTTTCTCTCGCTGTCTGGGTGAACATAACTTTCTCTTAATTCTCTCTCCTGTTCAATTTTCTAATATAAATAAAACACCTCCCATACACCCATTAATCCCCCATTCACCCATTAACACACCTTCCCCCGTCACCCAGCTGTGGAATGCAATGGGTGTAGTCCGCCAGTACAGTCCGGATGAACTGGAATGTGGATCTATTGATGTAGAATTTCATGATACATCTGTTCATCATTCCCTTCACCTCAACAATGGGAATGGATATAGCATGGCTGCGTTATCAAAACAGGTGTTGGTGCTGGCGGCCGAGGGGGGAAGGACCAGAACAGGTGGGTGTGTGGGTGTTTAAAAGTGTGTTTTTGGGTGTGTTTGTGTTTAAAATGTGTTTTTTGGGTGTGTTTGTGTTTAAGAATATGTGTGTGTGTGTATTTGGAATGTGTGTGTTTTTGTGTGTGTGTGTGTGTATTTAGAATGTGTGTGTTTGGATGTGTATATATTTAGAATGTGTGTGTTTTTGGATATGTGTGTATTTAGAATGTGTGTTTATGTACGTGTGTATGTCTGGAAATTGTGTTTTTGTCTGTGTGTGTGTGTTTGAAAAGTGTGTATGTATGTATGTGTATGTTTTATAAGTGTATGTATGTATGTTAAAATATATATATATATATATATATATATATACCTAACCCTAATCTTAACCTACACAAACACACACACACACACACACACACACAAGAAAAAACACATAGAGTTGCAATTTCATGTGCTTTTAATATACGTACATAACCAGTTTCTTGACACACACACACACACCCAAAACACACGAACACACACACACACACCCGAGCCATTCTATGAATAAATATGCGTTTAATGAGAATGTTTAGTCACCCGCCAGCGCATGACTCTCCCCTCACCCGCCATCCGTGCTAGGTAATCTTGGTGTCGGGTGAAAGAGTCACCCGGCACTGTAAGGCCCTAGCTATAACACGGCCTTTGTCTCAATCCAAACGTAATGCATTATTATTACGCTTGTTTTGTCACCCAGCCCACACTGGGGGAAGTTTGGCTCACCCGGCGTGTTTGGTTCACCCGGTGTGGTGTTTTTTTTATTATTATTATTATTATTATTATTTTTTTTTTTTGGGTGTAAAGCTAATTAATATTAAAATGAGGTTATTTCTATCTCTGGGGGTTAAGTTAGGTTAATTTTTGAGGTTTTCTCTCTGGGGTACACGCCCACTTCTTACTGAAACAAAACAACCCATTTAAGAAAAACAATCATTAAATCTTCCTGAATCTCGTCCCTCCTCCTCCTCCTCTTGCATCATCGTCCTCTCCCCCTCCTCCTCCCTCCAAGAAGAGGAGTATAGATGCCTTAAATAGGTACAGAAAGGCAGTGAGGAAGGAGAAGACGCCAATATTACGCCCAATTATGAGGAAAGGACAGGTATGTGTGTGTGTGTATTTACCTAGTTGTAATTTACAGGGTTCGAGCAAGGCTCATTATGTCCTGTCTCCATAACTATATTTATCCAACTTTTCCTTAAATGTATGCACACTGGTTGCTGTGACAACTTCTTCACTTAAGCCATTCCACATATCCACCGTTCTATGAGGAAAACTGTACTTCCTGATGTCCCTCAAACACTGACTCTTCACAATCTTCTTAGAATGCCCTCTTGTTCTTCTGTCCACACCTCCAGTTACCGTCACCAAATCCTGTCTGTCAATCTTCTCTATGTGATTTACCATTTTGTACATCGTAATCATATCTCCTCTCTCTTCTCTCCTGCAATGTTGACAAACTCATTTCTCTCAATCTCTCTTCATAGGTTAGATCTTTCAATTCTGGTACCATCTTTGTAGCTGTTCTGTGAATCCTTTCCAACTTCCTTATATCTTTCTTCATATATGGTGACCACACCACCGCTGCATATTCCATCTTGGGCCGTATCATGGTGGTTATAATTTTCTTCATCATACTTGTATCTAGATAGTGAAACGCCACCCTAATATTTGTTAGCAACCCATACGTTGAGCCAAATATCCCATTTCAATGCCTTTCCGGGGACAGGGTGTCTTGAATAATCACTCCCAGATCCTTTTCTTCTTTACTTTTTGTTATTAAATTGTCCCCCAATTTGTAATCCCATGTGGGTCTTCTTTTACTCTTCCCCATCTCCAACACATGACACTTTTTACCATTGAATTCCAATTTCCACCTCAGGCTCCATTCATGAATCTTATCCACATCTGTCTGCAACTCCTTACAATCTTCCTTACTCTTTACTACCCTCATCAGCTTTGCATCATCTGCAAACAGGTTTATATAGCAATTCAAGCCTTCCTGCATATCATTCACATATATCTGGAACATGATGGGTGCCAGCACTGATCCCTGTGGTACTCCGCTTGTTACTACACTCCACTCTGAATATGTGTCTCTAATCACAGTTCTCATTTCTCTATCCTTTAGATAATCTGTCATCCAATCCAGCACTACTCCCTTCACTCCTCCCATATGGTTCATCTTCCACAACAGTCTTTTGTGTGGGACTCTGTCAAATGCTTTCCTGATGTCCAAGTACACTGCATCCACCCAGCCTTCCCTGTCTTGCACTTCATCGATCACTCGTATAAAAACTCAGCAAGTTCGTCACACAAGATCTACCTTTTCTAAATCCGAATTGGCTCTCATTTATCACCTTATTCTCCTCCAAATAGCTTACCCATCTTTCCTTGATAAACGTTTCACACAACTTGCCCACAACACTAGTCAACGACACAGGTCTATAATTCAGTGGCTCCGTCTTTTTCCCTCCTTTATAAATCGGCACAATATTAGCTCGTTTCCATTCTCTTGGTACTTTTCCTTCCTTCAAGGAGCTGCTAATCACATTCCAGATTGGTTCCACCAATTGCTCCCTACATTCTCTTAAAGTCCAGCCCGATACTCCATCCGGTCCCATTGCTTTTCTCACATCCAACTTTTCCAATAGTTTTCCAATTTCCTGTCTTTCCACTCTTACCTCCCGCAGTCCCTCCTGTTTCTCTTCTACAATCGATTCTATAAATTCCTCTTCCACATTAAACACAGATTTAAAACTCGTTCATAAGTTCACTCGTCTCTTTTGCTGTTTCATAAATCCGACTTTCTCTCTCCAGTTTATCAATGGTCTCTCCGCTCTTCATCTTTCCATTAATGTATCTGTAAAACAACTTAGGTTCTTTCTCACATTTCTGTACTATATCCCTTTCAAAACTTCTCTCTTCCTCTCTCCTTATTCTAACATATTCGTTTCTTTCCTTTCTATACTGCTCTCTGTTGATATCGTTTCGGTTCTTCATCCACTTCTTCCATGCTTTGTCCTTCCTTTTCTTAGCTTTCACACATCTTCCATTAAACCAACTATATTTATCTTCTCTCACCCTGTACACAGGTACATACTTTTGCACTCCCTCGTTATACTTCTCCAGAAATAATTCATACTTCTCCTGTACTGTCAAGTCTTTCATCACATTCTTCCAGTCTATGTTCCCAAAAAACTTCCTTAACTCTTCAAAATTTGCTCTCGCATGGTTCAACCTTTCATTTTTATGATCTTCCTTCCATTTCATCGCCTTCATGTCCTGCATTTCCACTTCCAGTACCACATGATCACTCTTTCCAATCGGACTTGTATATTCAATAATCGGTTTGACTTCAGGTCTCTTCGTAAACACCAAATCAAGCACTGATGGTTCTTCTTCTCCTCTATACCTTGTGGCTTCATCCACCCATTGTTCCATCGTATTCACCAGTGCCAGTTGCAACAGCTTCTCACTCCATACCCCTTCACCTCCTTTCACTTCCATTTCCTCCCAGTTTATCCCCTTGCAATTAAAGTCCCCCACTAATAGTACTTTTTTATTTCTCCTTATCATATCGTCCAAGCACTGCCAAACTTCCTCTTACATCCTTCTATGCTCCTCTTGTCTCCATGCATTCGTTTTGGGTGGTACATACGTTAATATGACTCTCCTCCTTTCCCCTTTACTATTTTTAATCACAACGCTTATCACCTCAGCCATGTCCTTTCCATACTGCACATCCTCTACATATATGTCTTTTTTAACCATAATTAGCACTCCCCCACCTCCTTTGTCTTTTCTGTCCCTCCTCCAGATATTGTAACCCTCATTCTTAAAGTTCAGTTGAACTTCTTGCTTGAGTTTCGTTTCTGCTAAGCATACCACTTCAGGTCTGTTAACTTCCAAGGTAATCTTTCAACTCCAGCACTCCCGAGAGTAAACCATCAATGTTTGTATACATCACTTTCAACGCCCCATTTTCCACATTAACTTTTCTTCCTTCTACTACTGTTGTGCTCCCACCACCTCCCTCTCTCTCTCTCTCCCTTATGTGTGTGTGTGTGTGTGTATTATTATTATTGATTTGTTTTGCTATTATTATTATTATTTCTTTCCTTCCTTCCTTCCTTCCCTTCCTTCCTTCCTTCCTTCCTTCCTTCTCTCTCTCTCTCTCTTATTATTATTATTATTATTATTATTATTACCATTGCTTAATATACCATTCCTCCTCCTCCTCCTCCCCCCCACAGAAGAAGAAGGAAGACCCCCAAACAACCCTAGGGAAAGAAAACCACCCCAACACACCTCCAAATTTACAAGGGGTGTTGAGGTAGCAGAGGTACCTCCAACCCCTTCCCCCAACAACCCCTTCAGGAAAAATAGTGGGGGTTTGGGTGGGTGGAAGAGACCCCTACAACCGCCCACGCCCACACCACACCCAAAAAATACGCCCTCAAAATGTGGATGGAGGATAATATGGAGATTTTGAGGTTCCAGTGTGGTGGAGGGGTTGGAGGGGTTGAGTGTGTCTGTAGAGAGAAGGATTTACTCGTGAAGGCTGCTGTGTTGTACAAAGATCTACCCGCAGAGGAAAAAAAGGTGAAAGAAAAGGGGGGATGGAGAGAAAGAGAGGGAGATAATATTGGGGGGAGGGGTGGAGAGAAAGGGAGGGAGAATATTTGGGAGGAGAGAGAGAGAGAGAATGAAAATAAAATGAAATATATATAAAAAAAAACTTAATTTAAAATTAATTATATTTATTTATTTTTAACTTCAGAAATACAAGATAATGGCAGCAGTTTCAGAGGCAGTGGGGGCGGAGTTGCCCTCTACGCCCACATCACAACCCACGCCCATGGAAGAAGAGGAGGAGGAGGAGAGGAAGAGGACAAGGGAGGAGGAGGAGGAGGGAGAGAAACAAGCAAAAAAGAAATCTAAAGGTTCAGGTTTCAATAAATTATCTGCTTTTTCGTTTAAGAAAGATTAATTATTTTTATTTTTATATATTTATTTATTTATTTTTATTTTTTTATATATACTGAAAGGAATTACATAGGAGCATTTTTGAGAGCTGTAGGCTCTCTCTCTCTCTCTCTCTCTCTCTCTCTCTCTCTCTCTCTCTCTCTCTCTCTCTCTCTCTCTCTCTCTCTCTCTCTCTCTCTCTCTCTCTCTCTCTCTCTCTCTCTCTCTCTTTTACTTTTTATTATTTTTGTCATGATGTATTTCTCTTTTTTTTATCTTTTTTCTTTCTTTCTTTTTATGTTGAAATAATAGAAAAATCAACATTTATTTATTTATTTAAAAACAATTCCTTTATTATTATTATTATTATCAATGTGTCTACAAAAAAGATGTTATTTCACTTATACTTTTAATTTCACTTATACTTTTCTACATTGGTGTATAAGATAGATATATATATATATATATTATAGAGATTATACATTATATATATATTTATTCATTCATTAACTTTATACTTATACATAGATAGATAATATTGAGGAGTTTGTGTCGTCTATACAAACAAACAAACAAACAAAGATAATTTTGTGAAGATTATACATCATTAATTAATATAAATCATAATTATAATAACATCAATAGTAGTAGTAGTAGTTATAGTAGTAGTTATAGTAGTAGTAGTAGAAGTGAAGTAGAAGGAGGAGGAAGAGAAGGAAGGAAGAGGAGGAGAAAGAATGATAAGAGGAGGAGGAGGAGGAAGAATGATAACAGAAGGAAGGAAGAGGAGAAAGAAGAATGATAAGAGAAAGAGGAAGAGGAGGAGGAGGACGGAATTAAAAAGAGAAGAAAGGAAGAGGAGGAGGAGGAAGAGAAGGAAGGAAGAGGAGGAGGAGGAAGAGAAGGAAGGAAGAGGAGGAAGAAGAATGATAAGAGAAGGAGGAAGAGGAGGACGGAATTACAAAGAGAAGGAAGGAAGAGGAGGAATCAATAATAATGGTAAGAGAAAGAAGAGGAGGAAGAGAGAGTGGAGAGAAGAGAGAGAGAGAGAGAGAGAGAGAGAGAGAGAGAGAGAGAGAGAGAGAGAAACAGACAAAACAAAGACTAATTTCAAGGCCGAAGGAAGATGATTACATTCTCTCTCTCTCTCTCTCTCTCTCTCTCTCTCTCTCTCTCTCTCTCTCTCTCTCTCTCTCTCTCTCTCTCTCTCTCTCTCTCTCTCTCTTTCACTATGCATTCCTAAGCTTAGCAAGTCTTTGAGTGAGTTCATCTTGATCTTGACTTGCTTGGGTGGCAGTCACGCCCACGGTAGAGGTGCCGCCCGTGGGGAGCTCCATGTTCAACTCAAGCCTGGGGAGGGAGAGTAGGGTGTTAGGGTGGGCGGGGGAGGGGATAGGAAGGGTGTTAGAGTGTGTGGGTGTGGGTTTTAAAGTGTGTGTGTGTGTGTGTGTAAGTGTTAGAGTGTGTGTGTGTGTGTGTGTGTGTATATTTATATAAAAAACTAACTTTTAAAACAACAACAATAATAATATCAACAATTACACAAAAAACTCAATCAAATTTTAACCTCCAAGCAAACACATCCTCTCTCCTCCTCCTCCTCCTCCTCCTCCTCCACCACCTTCTTCCTCCTCCTATGACCACTGACCCGTCTTCATCCGCGACCTGCGACATAAGACCATTAACAGAGTCCTGTGGTATTGCTGTGGTGACCGTCTGGCCCATTGCTGTGTCCATGTATGAACTTTGAACATCTAAGTCTTCAAATTGATGCTCAAATTTATCCATTAAAGTTGATATCTTCTCTAGATTCATACTCTCCATGGCAGCTTCTAAGTTTTTGACAACGCCGGCCATGCTTTGGGTCACCTATGGGGTTGTATGGGGTTAGGGTGGGGTGGGAAGGGAGGTTAGGTGTGGTGATGGGAGGGGAAGGGAAGGATGGTTAGGTTGGAATGGGTTTGGGGGGAAGGGAGGTGAGATTGGGAGGGATTGAGGGGGAGGAAGGGTAGTTAGGTTAGGTTGGGGTGGGCGGGGTTGGTGGAAGGGAAGGGAGGTTAGGTTGGGGTGGGTGGGTTTGGGGGAAGGGAAGGGAGGTTAGGTTGGGTTGTGGGGTAGGGAAGGGAGGTTAGGTTAGGTGATGGGAAGGAAGGGTGGTTAGGTGATGGGAAGGAAGGGAAGGGAAGGGTGGTTAGGTGATGGGAAGGAAGGGAAGGGAAGGGTGGTTAGGTGATGGGAAGGAAGGGAAGGGAAGGGTGGTTAGGTGATGGGAAGGAAGGGAAGGGTGGTTAGGTTAGCATGGTGTGATAATTAATATATATATAATAATGATAATATTAATAATAATAATATATTCATCGTAATATATATATAGATATAAAAAATTAGGATTCAATAACTAGTGTATATACATATCTTTGCTTAAGTGGAAAAAAAGTTAATTATATAACTTCTCTTCTCTCCTGTCCTACCTCCCTCCCTCCTTTCCCTTCTTTCCTCCTCCATCCCTTCCTTCCTTCCCTTCTAACCTTACCCTCCTTCCCTTCCCTTATAAACACCTAACCATCCCTTTCCCTTCTCTCCTGTCCTACCTCCCTCCCTCCTTCCTTCCTTCCTTCCCTTCCTCCCATCTTTCCTCCTCCATCCCTTCCTTCCTTCCCTTCCCTGCTAAACACCTAACGATCCCCCTTCCCCCTCTCCTCCTACCCTTGTTGTGCCTGACCACTGAGCTTAATCACAGTGCAAGCTGAAGTCGCTGCCACCACCTTGCAGATTGCAAGCTGCAAGGAACTTAACTATGGTAGTGTGTCGAGGGCAAGGCGGGTGGATCTATTCTCCTTCTTGCTCGTCGCGTTCTCGTAGTCGTTTGCAGGATTGTAGGATGTCAGCGTGATGTGTGTTACGTGTTCATTGCAATAGTTCACTCACTCACTCTGGTTAGATAGTAAGCTTGTATCACTACATGTTTATTTGAGTAAAAGTAGGTACACTTGGTGTCACCGATTCAGGACGTCTGCTCTCGCCCAGAGCCAAGACTGAAGTGACTGACATATCTTACAGCTAACAATGGAGAGGATCAAAATAGAGGACATGGCGGAAACAAACTGGAGAAAAGATGGACGAGCTGAAAGATGAGAAGGAGAAGCGAGATAATCTGTTAATCCCCTTGGCCTATGGGACAGGAGATGCTTTTCGGTGGGAAAGCTGAGAAAATATCCAGGTGTTCGTGGACGGCGAGTCAAGGGGATTAGCGCGGTCAATGTCTTATACCCACACCTGGGTAAATCTTTGTAGCTACCACACGACACCTGTGTCAACACACTAACATACAAAAGTATTGTAAATACATGCATACATACATATTAATATATTAAATATAAGTTGTAATAGCTCGGCCACGCTATTGTCAACTGTCCTCAGTTGACTCCTAAAAATTACACAATGCAAAATAATAATATACAAATGTACCTAACCGTGTTACAAAAACAGATAGCGTAGGAAGGTAGAAAAAGAAACACAGTAATATGGTAATAAACTACAAAATCAAAGACAAATAATAAAAATACACATTAAAGATGAGCAAAAATATTATCTACATATATTTACAAAAATACATACTATGAAGTTGATGATTATACACGAGAACGGGTGAAATATGGATGAGTGGTGGACTGTGACACGTTTGAGTTACGGGATGTGTGTTGAATGTGTGGTGTGTGTGGGATGTGTGGGGGTGCTTGTTGATAGGCACATTTCCTAATGTGGCAAGCGTGTGCTATCTTTGTCTGATGAATGTTGAGGTTCAAAAGAGTGTACTTGTTTTTTACTTTACTGATGATACGAAAGGGGCCGGTGTTACGGGGATGGAGTTTTGTGTCACGTGTTTGATTGATGAGGAAGACAATGTCACCTACAACGAATCCTCACCCTATCTCCACCCTTCACCCTTCACCCACCTTGCGTTGGGTGACAGCCGTCTGCATCCAAGAGGCTACGGCATCCACCCTTGCAGCTATACGGAGGTAATTCAAAGCTTGACTCTTATTTCTAATGGAATTCTCAGCGTGTATTCTGGCTCCGTCCATGTTGCCTTTTGCAATCGCCTTCTTTAATTTGACCTTCTCTGCCTTCTCCTCCTCTCTTTTCTTAGACTGGCGTTCGAGGTCTTTAGCGGCGAATTTCAGGTTGAATAAGTGTTCTGGGGGGCGGGGGAATAAGGTCAGATTAGGTTATGGAAAGGTCAGAGGTTTGGTTTGGTTAGAAGGGGAGGAGAATAAGGTTAGGTTAGGTTATGGAAAGGTCAGAGGTTTGGTTTGGTTAAGAAAGTTACAATATCAGATTAATGCATAAGATAAGGAATGATTTTGAGGTTAAAAAGGTGTTCTGGGTGTTAGGTAAGGTCAGGTTAGATTACGAGGAGGTTAGGTTAGCAAGAGAAAATAAATAAAGAAAGAAAGAAAGGAATAGAGTGAATTTAAGGTTATAAAGGTATTTTGTGGTGTTAAATAAGGTCGCGTTAGGTTAGGAAAGGTCTGAGTTAGGTTAGATTAAGTTAGGAAAAAATTGCTTAGTAGGTTAATTTACGGAGGAAATACTATATAAAAGGTATTGTGAGGTTGAGGTCAGATTAGGTCACACAGAGGTTATGTTAGGTCACAGAGAGGTCAAGTTAGATACATTAACCTCAATAAACAAAACTACGTAACTTATAATCATAAAATATTAACCCTTCCGCCATTTTGCATTCCCTTATTATATACTTACTCTCCATATTAGCTATTGACATGGTGGTGGTGTGTGGAGGCGCCTTGAAAGGTAATTGAGTCCTAATGATGACACACACAGGTAAGGGTAACTTATTGGATGACTAACACTCTTGTCACCTTGTTGTTGTTGTTGTTGTTTTAGGGCTGCGAGGATCCCTTGGGGAACACTGAGCCCTGGTGATGTCCTATGATGCTATCACAGGCGTGGTAGTTGATCTGGCCTCCGTAGGAAGGCACAGGTGAGGTGGATGACGGTGTGTTGAGGGGCCCTATGAGCCCTGGCGATGTCCTATGAGACACTCACAGGCGGGAAGGGGATAGTAAGAGGTTAAGAAGATTAGATAGATGAAACAAGGAGAAGTTAACTTAGAAAGAGAAAAAGGCCAAGCGAAAATTGGTTGGACCACTTGTCATTCTGTTGTTTACAATAACATTATCGTCTTGGCCTGAAACTGGGTTACGCAATCTTGGGTGAGAATTATATATATTACTAGGTTGTTTTAATGATTATTTAGATTTTAATGGATGGTTATTATCGTCAAAGAAATATTAATTATTATTTTGTGTATAGTTGCATATATATAATGGTGTATCAAGGTATGAATGAGAATTGAATTGAAAGATTAATTGTTTTTTTATTATTTATACTGAATGAACATGTTATAAACGTAATTATTTATGTTGTTATTCTCTATTATGTTTATTATATACAATCTATATATATTAATACATCTGTTTTATTACTATTATCATTATTATTATGAATATATACTTCAGTTTATCCTTCGAAATTCAGTGTTAAGCCCAGATTGAAAAAGTTGTAATATTATCGTAATTATCATCATTATTACAGTGTTTTAGCGAGTGGCAATTAGTGGCAAGATACTTAAGTGGTTCAGAAAGGTGTAGCAGTACCGGGAACTAATGAACATTGAAGGTAAAGTTAATTATATTGATTTTAATTACTGAGGCCGACACGACATTTCTCGCGTGAATTTGAATGATTTTTGACGTATTGATTTTATGGTCTTTATATATTTTTTGGGTGTTTATTTTGTGTTTATTTTGTTCTGTTTGTCATTTCTTGTTCTTTCTTTCTTTTCTTCCTTCCTTCCTTCGTTCCTTTCTTCCTTCCTTCCATCCTTCGTTCGTTCGTTTCTTCCTTCTCTCCTTCCTTTCCTCCCTCGCTAGCACGCATAAGGCGACACACACACACACACACACACACACACACACACACACACACACACACACACACACACACACACACACACACACACACACACACACACACACACACACACACACACTCCTCCTCCTCTGTTTCGTCGCTATGGCTCGTACAAAGCAGACAGCTCGCAAGTCCACCGGTGGGAAGGCCCCTCGTAAGCAACTTGCTACGAAGGCGGCTCGTAAGTCCGCGCCTGCCACCGGAGGTGTCAAGAAGCCCCACCGTTACAGGCCGGGCACTGTGCCTCTCCGTGAAATCCGCCGTTACCAGAAGAGCACTGAGCTGTTCATCAGGAAGTTGCCCTTCCAACGTTTGGTGCGCGAGATTGCTCAGGATTTCAAGACTGATCTCCGTTTCCAGTCCTCTGCTGTCATGGCTCTGCAGGAGGCCTCCGAGGCTTACCTTGTGGGTCTATTTGAGGACACAAACCTTTGCGCTATCTATGCCAAGCGCGTCACTATCATGCCAAAGGACATCCAGCTTGCCCGCCGCATCCGAGGCGAGCGTGCCTAAACAAACAGTTAGTTAGTTGACTGACTGATTCGCGTTGATATCAACATCAAGATATCTTCTGTCTATGTTGTAAACCCCACCAGTGTACACAGCTTTAAAGCTAAGTTGGATAAAGTAAGATATAAAGACGGGACAATACGAGATTACTCCCCTCCCGTAAACCACAACTAGGTAAATACACGTCATCGTCTCCTGTCATATAGTTTTATTTAATCTCAAAACATTATATATTCATGATCAATTTGAACCATTCCGCCCTAATGTTCTTGTTTTAATCTCTATCTCCTTATCCTGAAGCAATAATCTGTAAGAAGAATTAGAATTAGATAATTGTACATACATAATTAACCTCTTACTATCCCCTTCCCGCCTGTGAGCGTCTCATAGGACATCGCCAGGGCTCATAGGACCTCTCAAGGGGAATCCTCGCAGCCCTAAACAACAACAACAACATTATTTAATTTAAAAAAGAGATGCCACCTATGTATAATAATGAAAAATATGTATATAATAAAACCATAACTTAATTTAATAGAATACAGATACACAAAATTAATATAAATAAATAATAGTTTCATTAAAATGCCTCAGTGTCTGACCAATACTGCTAGAGTGAGGTGTCTCGCCGCCGCCGCTCTCCGATACACTCAAGGTGGTGGAGTGGGCGTGCACGGGTTGAGGTAAGAGGCCAAAGATTATCCAGGCCATCGTGTAGGAACACCTTGAACGGGCGACGAGGCAGTATGATTGTGGCGCACAGGTCCCCTCCACACCACAGGATCACCCATGCACTGCACTGTGGCGAGGGTGTGCAGCTGGTGGGTGTGCAGCTGCAGCTCCCAGGCCTGAGCCTCTCACTCACTGTTTACAACTTATACCGCAACCAACGAGCTGCTATCATTCACTACCCTGCGGCGGGCCCACTGTCATAGGATTTACTTCACTACAACGCCGGTGTGAGCGGAAAGTGTGGTTGTAGTGCAGTGTTGGCCTTGTTAATGGTCGTTGTGTTGTACCGTGTGAAGTGTGATTAGTTAATAGTGAACTAGTGGTGAGCATCTTGTCCTGTGTTTCCTTAATTAATCACCGCCAAGTAGAGAGGACGGGGGATACGTCCTTGTTAAAAATACATTCTACATTTCCTTTACGGTTTCATACACTAAAACTGTAAGTATAAAGTCGTATTCAGTTGTATTTATGATGTTAGATAATCTCTTCCCATCACTACCTTCCTCCCGTGTGTGTGTGTGTGTACTTTTGCAGTGGCTGGAATGGTTCAAGGTCATCTCTCCACCCAGTACTACACACACATGCATACATATATACATACATACATACATACATACATACACATTCCCTTGCCCACCATTGATCTATTCTCGTAAGTACTGTTAGCTACATTATCATCATCAGCTTTAAAAGACGGTTGGATCAGAGTATGGATAGGGATGACAGGTGGGATGGATAAATATTGGATTATTTCAAGGGTGGGGGACAAGGAGCTGCTTCGTGTATGTCATCAACTGGCCTTATGCAGTCTCCTTACTTCTCATGTTCTTACGTTCGTATCACTTTTGGGAAGCTATTGCATGGCGCATGTCACTTCTCACTTGCCCCGCGCGCCTCGATTTGGGTGTGTTATGGTGACCGCCGGCGTGACTCGCCCGCAATATGACGCAATACAATATATGGCCATACATATCTCCTGAAGAAGGCACTGAAGGAGGAGTGAAGTCAGATTACGTGAACATACACACACACGCACCTTAATCCCTGTATGCTTTTTTTTTTTTGTGTGTGTGTGTGTGTGTGTGTGTGTGTGTGTGTGTGTGTGTGTGTGTGTGTGTGTGTGTGTGTGTGTGTGTGTGTGTGTGTGTGTGTGCTGATCGTTTTGTTTGTCTACACACACACACACATGACGGGATTGCAAGGGCACAAACCCTTAGCTTACTTCCGTATTTATTCTTCTGTTAGGTGTTAGGTGTTTAAGAAAACATTTAACACATTTGATTTCTCCCACCTTGGGATTCAAGCCCAGAACACATAGCTTGTGAGTCGAGTTGCTAACCATTACACCTTTCCTGTGTGTTTAACCCACAGGAAAACGATGAATAATGCATAATTTGTTTTTAAATAATCGTAATAACACAAAATAATAACGTCTGATGCTTTGCACTAGTTTGCAGAGCGCATTAAAGCCGCATTTTTGTCGTCCACGCGCGGTATTGGATTTCGAAGAACGTCTTGGGTCGTCTTGGGCCCAATCTGTGGCCACCACAAAAACACTTTTTCTTGACTTGGTGCCGAAATATTATTATCTGGCTTGCAAACTTTCCTAAAAACTTTATTAAAAGTAAAACATAGCTACTGTACTTTTATTTGAAATTATTTGGCGACATATTAATTTCCTCTTTGTTATGGTTGCCGAAATTAATGTCCGCGCCGAAAGTAGTCCAACAAAGTACATAACCAAAACTAAGCTGCATAATCTAAATGGGATCTTACTAGTGTTAAATACAACCTCAAAATGACCTCAGAACTTCTATTTGTCACACACCTACCAATAAATCCCAGTATCTTTCTATTTATCGATGTCTAACTATAATGCACTGTTCCCTGAGGCGCAAGTCACTGCTTACTCCCAAAAGTCACTCTCACTATATGACGTTCCCTAAGGTAGTGCCATTTAATGTGTAGTCTACAGACCTATTACCGGTAAAGATTCGTAAGATGACATATTCGATATCAACTTACCTTTAGTATGCACTGCAAATTCAACCTCAGAAACCTGTTAAGGTCATATCTAACAGTTATGCCGCTGAATTACAGAAAACAATACGATTTATTTTAGGTTACATTAGGTTTGGTTAGGTCTTGTTTGGTTCGGTTACGTTCGGTTTGGTTAGGTTAGTTTTGGTTAGGCTTATTGAACTGCAGCTCTGGGAAGGTTATGCTAACAAAGTAATTTTATTTGTAAAGTTTTTTACATCTTCACCAGAATGGCATGTGGCTACGAAAGAAAATGGCTTGTGTTCATCTAAATATTTTCTAATTGCCCTTGCTCTATGATAACTTCTAACATCTACATATTCATTATTAAACACTGTTGATTCAATGTACTAAACTCGTATCTTGAACACCTGGAAACTGACAAATTATAGATCGAAGTGCTTGGAGATACGTTGTCATCCACTATATTAATCCGCTATTAGTACGGCCTGTGCCTTATTATTTACCTGGTAAAGCATCTTTCATGTTAGGTTGATTATGTTATGTTAGGTACGGTTTAGTTCAGTTAGGCTCGATTTTATAAGCTTTTTTACCCAAAACTTAGGCACATGCCATATCTATAAGCGAGCACTATGAAGATACAACATTCGTTAGGTTATGTTTAGATTAGGTTAGGTAATGTTATGTTAGGTTAGGTTTGGTTAGGTACGGTTTGGTTCGGTTATATAAGCTTTTTATATTTTATTATCCCAAAGTTAGGCTCGTGTCGTATCTATAAGCGAGCACTATAAGGATACAGCATTCGTTAGGTTGTGGTTAGATTAAGTTAGGTTTGGTTAGGTACGGTTTGGTTTGGTTATGAGTTATTCATATTTTATTACCCCAAAGATAGGCACGTGCCGTATCTATAAGCGAGCACTTAGGTACGGCTGCCGGACCTGTAAGCTGTGCTATTATAGATAGTACGCCACATACTCATTTCATGACATTACTGGCATTAATTAGGATAAAGCTATGCTTTATCCTAATTAAAGCTATGCTTTACCCTGATTAAGGTTGTGCTTTACCGCTTTACCACACAGTATTATCACTTTTGTGTATTCAACGCACTATTTTTCTACTAAGGTGGCGTCATTTCCACAATTAAGGTGGGAATCAGTATATTTTACTCAAATAAGTAACTATTTACTCTTTCTGGGCCGCCATATTTCCTTTTTGTGGATGTTTTTCAAGGGAATCCGGTTTGCAAGCTGAAATCCGTCTCCCAAGACACCTCTAGAGCAGTCTTCGAAGCCGAGTCTCCTCGGCTTGGAACTGTCTTCGTATCCTCCAAGCCGAAAGTGGACGAGAAAAACGCGCCAGGCGGGATTGACTTGAGATTGACTTGGGTTTACCGAAGATAATCTTCGAAGCCGTGGACGACAAAAATGCGGCTATAGCCTATACACGACCGTCGTACAAATAGCTATTCGTTATAAGAACATAAGAATATAAGGAAGCTACAAAAGGCCTCCACTAGGTAGTTTTTGTTACTCCAAAACTCCCCTATTACCTACAACCACCTCTCATCCCCATCCATAAAGTTGTCTAGTCTTGCCATGTCAAGTCTAGTATGGCAGTCTACATGCACGACCGAAGGAGAGAATGCAGAGAAGGGGCTTCCTAAACCCCTCAGTACATAATTCATTGAAAACATATTGTAGTAAAAAATAAAATAATTCATAAACAAAAACTAGACTTCCTACCCAAGTCCAAATTCAGCAAACTTCTAAGTCCTAATCTGTCTAAACTTTTATTTTCATAGAATAAAATAGTGGAGCAGCTTCCTAGACCTCCTCGCTTCTTCCCTTTTAGTCAACTTGCACTATTATAGATTGTGTGGAGAGACGATTGACCCGGTAAAAGTGTTTCTGGAGAAAATGTATGTCTGATCTAGGAACTAGGGCGTGTAATTAGAGTATGCATCGTTTTTTCTTTTTGTTTGCTTTAATAAATAAATTCAGCCTCACAAGAGATACAAAGGCCTGACTTGAGGGAAACTTTAAGTCACCTGTGACATCAATACCAATATCACTAGATTAAGGAGTGAGGGGTGATTGTAGTCGCAGCTCCGCCCGTTTTACCTTAACTTGCTAGGAGGCGCCTCGCGGGTGTCAGGGGAGATTCTCACTTACGTATGCAAACCAGGCAAACATTAGTAGTATTCAGGTTAGGAAAACATTAAACGGTACATACTGCATTCATAGATTTAAACAAGTCAATTAGCAGAGTATACTAGAAGGCAACGTATAGATGCGAGTAGTTATTTAATGCACAAAGGAGCAAGCGCCAGACATCAGAGATCATATGGCGCTATATTAATCAAAGAAGTACCGTCCAATATATGCATCCAAGTCAGTGATGGATGAATCCTTAGCTTTCTTCATCAAAATATGTGGAAGGTATCCTTCTAAAGCAGTGGTTCCCAAACTGGTTCATCTCGTTACCCAATTTAACATGCCACATTAGGTATGCTACCCCTTTCACAAAATGTCAATATAAGATTCATGTAACTATATTAAAACAGTAGATTTATTATCTTTTCAGTCACATCTCCATTACCACCAAAAATCTGTTGTCTGATCTAGTTTGGATACCACTGTCCTAGACTTGGTTTGGAGACTACACTAATGCAAGTCTTGACCCATAAATAAAGTTAATCACCAGCTTCCATTAATTAGTGTACATCAAGTTCTTGGTTCCACCTACACGGTATTCAAGATATATTACTTAGATTCATTGGCAAAACTAATTTTCATCTCATACCAATATATTCAACCAACAAATAAAGCTAATTGTTCCATTTCAAATTTTATATATACTATACAAACCAGACGGCAAACAAAAAAATATATACAAATTATTTCATGCAAATTTTATTCTGTATACCAGTTTTCTTACTTTTGTTATTGGGGCTGAAGAGAATAAAATGTAATTAATTTGTATATTTTTTTTGTTTGCCGTCTGGTTTCCTGTAAGCCGTACATGAGGCACTAACACCCTCCACGAAGCCTCAACACAAGGTGAAGTGTGGATTCCTTTTGAATGTTGTAGTCAGACAGTGTTCGTCCATCTTCCAGTTGCTTTCCAGCGAAGATCAGCCTCTGTTGATCGGGTGGAATGCCTTCCTTGTCCTGGATCTTGGCTTTGACATTTTCAATTGTGTCTGAAGGCTCCACTTCCAGGGTGATGGTCTTACCAGTAAGAGTCTTGACAAAGATCTGCATTCCTCCTCTTAGTCTGAGAACAAGATGGAGTGTGGATTCCTTTTGAATGTTGTAGTCAGACAGTGTTCGTCCATCTTCCAACTGCTTTCCAGCGAAGATCAGCCTCTGTTGGTCGGGTGGAATGCCTTCCTTATCCTGGATCTTGGCTTTGACATTCTCGATGGTGTCTGAAGGCTCAACCTCCAAAGTGATGGTCTTACCCGTCAAGGTTTTGACAAAGATCTGCATTCCTCCTCTTAGTCTGAGAACAAGATGGAGTGTGGATTCCTTTTGAATGTTGTAGTCAGACAGCGTCCTGCCGTCCTCCAACTGCTTTCCAGCGAAGATCAGCCTCTGTTGGTCGGGTGGAATGCCTTCCTTGTCCTGGATCTTGGCCTTCACGTTTTCAATTGTATCAGAAGGCTCTACTTCTAGGGTAATGGTCTTCCCCGTAAGGGTTTTCACGAAGATCTGCATTGTGTATCTGTAAAAGCAATCTGAATTTAGTAAAGTCACAAATAGTTATGAACACTTAATTATAACATTTAAGTAATTTTGTGGCTCTACATGATATTTGAAGCAAAGATCAAGAACAGAATGTGAATAGTCTATTAGCTACAGACTCCTTCCCATCATAGCTTCATTAAAATTATTGTCCGAACCATAGACTACACCATATGGTGTAGTCTATGTCCGAACATATATAAAAAATATTGTATATACATTTAACATTTGGAAGAGGAAAGAATTTTACTTAATGTTTGTATATCCGAGAAATCTTGAAAGGATATGAAGGTTAAATGCTATAGTATATAGGGTTAACCTATTCATTTTGAGGCTCTAAGCTAAAAGAACATAACATAACACAAATTAAGGGTAAAATGGAGATACGGTTAACCTGAAGGAAAAAAATTAAAGTAAGATTAGCCTACTAATTTTGAAGCTCTAACCTAACCTAACCTAACCTAGCCGTACTGGGCTGTAACCAGATATCTGACGTGTAAGTATTAACCTCGGGAAAAGACGCTAATAATATCTCCATATTTTCTGCAGTAAGTATTGATTGTGTATGGCTATGTACAATATGCAGAAAGAGCAAATGTTAATTTATTTCATGTGGTATGTGTTGTGTGGGTGATCTATTTCATGTGTTATGTGGGTGCCAAGATAAGTGGTGGCATTGGACGTAGCTATGTTGCAGAATATTATGGTTTAAATGTGCAACGAAGAGAGAGAGAGAGAGAGAGAGAGAGAGAGAGAGAGAGAGAGAGAGAGAGAGAGAGAGAGAGAGAGAGAGAGAGAGAGAGAGAGAGAGAGAGAGAGTGTGTGTGTTTATAGTCACTTATACTATCAAATATAAAGAAAAAACTTAAAAGGAAAGTATAGCACAACAAATAAAAGTATTACAAGTCATGATACCTGAAAACTGAATATATTGTAAGTTTCCGTGTATGAAAATCGTCCTTCCTTTATGAGCTTCCCAGATGACTCAAATATATAATTATTCTCCTATTTCTTAAAAACCTCAGGCACTATATACATTAAGATTTGGGTAATTTAGGTTACGTTATGTTATGTTCATTTAGAAGCTAGCAAATGTTTTCTATGACTAAAAGTAGGTGGTTAGACGAGGTGCAGACGCCATTTACTTTCGTAGCTATTAAGGTGATGTAAATCTTTGCATATATTTTCCAAATTCTTAAAAACACGTAGAATGGGTCATGACAGCTGAGGTGAGAGCAAACTTAGCGAATGAGGGAATGGAAGTGATGAAAAGTGATGAATATTTAGCAAACAGTACCCTCATAGCTAAAGATTTGCCTCGCTCATTGCAAAACAAATCCACAGAAGATATTGCCAGTGATATAAGCTCTTCCAATGACGTTGATGTTGTAAGAGTCGACTGGAAGGGACAAGACACTCTCTTCATCGAATTCAACACCATTGAAGATGCAACCAAAGTATTAAACACTCCTGGTGGCATAAGACTTAGCTATGAAAGATCCATCAATCAACTCAGGAAAAAAACCCTTCACCAAAATACCTCAGTGTCCTCGTTGTTTTTCCTTCGAACATGATAATGACAGTTGCCCCAAGACTGTACGTACGTGTTACCATTGTGGAAGGGAAGGTCACGCCGGTGAAGAATGCTCCACCACCTACGTCCGATGTGTAAACTGTCGCGGGGATCACGTCGCCTTTGCCCTGAAATGTCCCGTCCGTGAGAAGGAGCGAGAGATGAAGGAGGATGGTTATTGCACACCAGATCGAGTTGGCAGAATCGTAGCAAGTAGACCAGATAAAGAGGATGAAGAGGAGAGTACTAAGAGAGCAGAAGAAGAAGTCAGCATCATATTAGGCGTCGATAAACTACTACTACAAAATCGGGAGGAGTGTGAGGCTCTGCAAGCTTCAAGTTACTCATCTGAACTCTGTAACCAAACCACGCCAAGGGCTATTGACTCTTCAAAACCCTTCAACCCCTTCAGAAGAGGTTAGCAGCAGTGATCTACCCGAGGCCACATTAGGATCTAACCAACAACGATCCCCTTGTAAAAATACACTTCAAGGTCAAACTGAAGACCCCTTACCAGTGTCCCCACGAAGGACATGTTACCCAGAAGACCGTCCCCCCAGCCGCCTTGGTGATTCTGTGTCCCCCCCACTTCACCACCCTGTACCCCGCAAGTCCCCTCTTAGCTCCCTCCTTAGGCCCCCCTTTAAATCCCTCCCATTGTCCCCCCTTAAGTCCCCCTTGTCCCCTGAGACTGAGGATGAGTGTGATATTCCTGTTATGCAAGCAGTTACCATTCGTTTCTGTGAGGACAGTACTGAGTCGCCACCCCGAAGGAAGAGTTTTTAAATACCGCCTCACTTAGTTTTATAGTTTATTAATTACACTTAAACCTTTTTTTTACTTTACTGTTATGGGTTGTTTGATGTATTTAATTAACATAGTTTGTTCCTTTTTTTTTTACTTTTGTTAAAATAAACTGAATGCATATTCTTAATTTGGGTATTTTTGTAAACCTGGCTTGTGTAGTATTTGAAATAGATACATGACTGTTAGAGTTAAGTGGAGAATATTAGGAGTGTTTTGTCAGCAGTGGAATGATCTATCTATATAATTAGCTTATTTTACACTTATAAGGAGGTAGACCAAACGAGGCGTCCACATTCATATATTTACAAGTGTTGTTGTTTTTTTTCTACACAGGAATTTTAGAGGTTGATGATAAATTACAACTAACTTTAGTGTAGATTTTTATTGTAATGTCTTAAACAATACATAAAAACAGACACGAACGAATCTTGCAAGCGAGGCAGAAAGTAAAGCGACCCTAGTAATACAATACCAGGTTTTATAGGTAACCAAGGATGAGAAGAGAGAGAGAGAGACCCTTAAGGTGAAATATTTCCCTGCGTCAAATAGTGAGTAGCCTGTGCGGCGGACCATAACAAACCCCCGCTCGCTGTCCCCCCCAGGCCACCTCCGGGCCGTCACCCCGTCAAAGTCCAGCTCACACCACCGCGACTTAACACCCAACAGTATGAATTACTAGTGATTTTAGATATAGCTCCGTGGAGACACGATTTTACAGAGGGAAAACAACAACAAGCAGCAACGACAACAACAAGAAGGAATCCAACAACAAGAAAACAACAACAACAACAAGAAAAAAAAAAAAAAAAAAAAAAAAAAAAAAAAAAAAAAAAAAAAAAGTAAACGTCACGGGAACGTCATAGCTGGTGCCAGTAAGTACTGTAATATTTTCTCTCTTAATAATGGTTTAACATCAAATAAAATTGTATCATAAATCTTAAAAATATAAATAAAAAATCATAATTTTATATAAAACATCAATATTTTTGGTATTTGATGAGAAAAAAATTTATTAAGTTTTGAAAGGCAAAGCCATGACGTCAAATCTATGACGTCAAACCTATGACGTTGGTTCAAGCTCTGAAATAATTATTTAACGCTATAATAAGGATTTAATTAGTACGGTTATCCAAGAAATATCTACGTTAGTCTATGATAAGCATTAGAAAATTACTATATTATCGTGTAATGATTTTATAGAATAGAAATAAATTTGTATCTTTGATATCTGACGTCATATCTAGATCTATAACGTCATCTCTTGTTTATATTATTATAACTCAAAAGAAGAAATTTTAAGTCAATGCAATGATCATGTTATTATCAAAAGCAAATAGTAATACGATCTATAACGTAAAAATATTGTTTAATTATGTATAACGTTTTTGTTAAACACATGTATTGAATAATAACCAAATATACGGTAGACAATTACAATAATCATAATGAAAATAAATACATTTTTATTATAGCACCAATTATAGTCTTATTTTGAGTCTTATTATTGACTTGGTTATATAAACATTTATATACAAAATGCCTGAGGTTGACTCTGAGCCAATGTTTAACACGCTCACCCCTGGTGCAGGACCAGCGAGGAAACAGTACATCACTTCATGCTACACTGCCCATGCTTCCACTCCCACCGCGTACTACTACGCAGCCAACCTCTCGCCCTGAACATTAACACCTTCGACCTCCCCACCCTGCTGGCAGCGGCGGGCACCCCACCTGACACACGACCAGCCGTCATTTGCCACAGCTGCGCCTTCCTTAGGAAGACGGGACAGCTGCCACGTCTGTAACCTCCACAGGACGACGCCAGGGCTCATGGGACCCTAAAGTGGTTCCGGCCCTAACACAACAACAACCCTCACTCTCTGGCCTGGACACACTCAAGGTAAACCAGAATCTTTGTGTGTTAAGGTTTTAATGGAGTGAATTAGGAGGAAAATTATACTTAAATATATACTAATGGTGTTATATATTCATTTTACACCTTCCAAGTCTATTTGAGAGATGGAGGAGCCGTAACACATTATTCATTAACATTAATAGTGGAAGGATAGCGAGAATACACCATATATTTAGCGTAATTTAAGAGATGGAGGAGCCGTAACACATTATTCATTAACATTAATAGTGGAAGGATAGCAAGAATACACCATATATTTAGCGTAATTCTCGTGACCGCTAGCAGCCAGACATGACCTGAGTGTGAGTTTCTTTAAGGCAAGGTGTTGTTGAGGTAATGTTGAAGAACTTGAGTGTGTGGAGACAGTTGTTAGAAAGGAGTTCATTATTAACCAACTTAATGATAATTCCTATTCCGTAACTAACTTGATTCATATTTCAACAGACGTTCATTAGCTATACATTACACAAACTCCAGATATCTTTATAAAGTAATAATAATAACGATAATTCCTATTCCTTAACTAACTTAATTCATATATCTATAGGTAATACATTATATAAACACCAAAATCTGTTAATGAAATAATAATCAAAAGAGGTTAGGATCAGGTTAGGTTAGGTTAGGTTGTGGTTAGAGTAAGGTTATTTTAGCTTATCTCCTTATCTCCTTTCTTATCTTACAGGCTAACCTTATCTCTATTTTACCCTAACGGAGAATCAACATGGATAAGACACAAGACTCAGACTACTTACCTCCTCTAGCATCTAAAGAAGAAGATGAAGTGGGAGAATATTACTTTGAATCTGATGCCTTAGCTCTGAAGGACAACCATGATTACCACAAGTTAATTAAGGCTCTTGTCAAACTACAAGCACAGAGGATGAAGGCAGTTAAGGTGAGGAGAATTAAGGAAAATAAGAAAGTTAATATATATATCTCGTACCTGCATTCTTCCAGTAATTCCTTGTGGTTGCTTATAGTGACTTGAGGAATGTGGTTTTATAGGAAGATACAGTTACAAATATATTTTCCAGGATGTTGATCGGCTCCATGAGGTTCGAGGTGAGGTATTAAAAGACCCGACAGCGTTTGTGATGGCACTGCAGAATGGAGAGAATTTTAACTTACCGAACCCCCAGGAAATAGTTGAGGTAGGTACTTGTATATTAGGATGGATTGGTATTATCTTATTACGTGTTACTCTTAGTGTATCTGAGAGTCAATTGCTCTACTTTGTGTGTGGTTAAAAGGACTCCAACTTCACTCATATGTACTGAACCAAAAATTAATATGACTTTTAAACCTCCTTAAAGAAATAATTAAATAAAACATGATAAAACCTGAGATGTGGAAGGGAACTAAACTCTATCCTCGTCTAATTGAGGACTCTAATCGCTGTGTAGTAACCTAACCTAACCTAACCTAACAGATATCACAATGACTGAACCGAAGAACGTATGGAAATATTTCTAATTTTTGCCAAGACCCCAAAAGCTGACCATATTATTTTTACATTGCAATCTTTCACTTACCACAATATATTCTTTTCATTATTATCTCTTATAGTCTTTCTACATCATTTTTCTTTGTACAAAATCATTCTTTCTACATAATCAAACCTTTAACATTACATAGTCTGCTATATCATTTTTCACACACCTTTCTAAACCAGTTGTTCGTCTTTCCAGATTCCACAAATTGACTGGACGAAATACAACATTAATTCTATAACTCAAGGCATAAGACCAATGACCAGGAAACGGATTATTGAAGACATATCAGCCAGTCAGGAAGGCAACCAGGTGAGGTGGGACTGGTTGTCTGTGTGTGTGTGTGTGTGTGTGTGTGTGTGTGTGTGTGTGTGTGTGTGTGTGTGTGTGTGTTATCGATTGGTCTGTCTACCTGTCTCTTTCTCACTCTTTCTCTCTCTCTCTTTCTTAAAGTTTATCATTACTTTCACTCAAACTTAGGATAATATTGGTTTCATTATAGTATTGTAGGATTAAAGATTAAGTATTCAGGATTATAGTATTGTAGGATTAAAGATTAAAGTATTCAGGTGATGAATTTATATTAAATATATAAGGAACAAACATTTTATTCCAGGAGAGCAAACCGTTCTTCATTAATTATATAAGGAACACTTTATTCCAGGAGAGCAAACCGTCCTTCAGTGTTGAGAATAAGATATTGGTGCGAGGAAGATTGTACAATGAAAGCAAACCACAAACCTTCAACCAAACCTGGACAGACGAGGAACAACGCAAGTAAGTATGAAAACAAAAGTCACAAGATAAGATAAGATAATATAATCAAATTACACATATACTATACAATGAGAAATTTTTTGTGGTGGGAGGAGATTAGAAATAGTATTAATACATATACATATATTTGACCTTACAATGATATTAAAAGAACCACATATATAATTCTTATTAAACAAACAGGTTTTTTTTTATATATATTTTTGTTTACCCTTGGTCAGTAAACTTTTAATGTATCAAAATATTGCCTTTAACTAAAGATGAAATGGACTGATAATTTTACGTTCATACAGTCATTGGAAAGAAGAAATGTTGATTATAATTAAAGAAACTGATCATATATTTTGGTTTTTTAATGGCGTTAAATGAAAGTATAATATTAACATTTATTAATAAGTAAGTTCATCATATATTTTGAACAGTTTGATTTGAAAATGAAATAACAATGATTACTATATTAACTTTACTAGCAGAGTATCTGGTGTTGCCCGGAAAGACATAAAGGGGAGTCCCACTCAGTACCCATCCAAGTTTCAGCTCAATCCGATCACATATAGATAGGTGTAGCCCGTGAACATGACAGAAACCCGGTGTTGCCAAGGAAAAAATAGACAAAAAAATTAATTAATAAATAAATTGATCCGTGGAAGACACAAAAGGGGTCCCACTGACTACCCCTTCAAGTTTCAGCTCAATCCAACCACATGTAGATAGGTTTTACTGCTAACATACAGATACACACACACACAGAATTTGACAATTATATATTAGATTAACAGTTTCCTGAATATATAAATGCATGAAGGTTAGGGATTGAATCAATACAATTACTATGAATAAATATCTTCCAGACTTGAAGAGCTGCTCATCAAATACCCAGATGAATCCATATCTTGGCGTCGCTGGGTTAAGATTTCTAAAGATATAGGTATGTGTGTGTGTGTGTGTGTGGAATTCTATTTAATCAACATACTGAAGGAATATAAGAATCATCGGCTTGTATATCATAAACAACATAAAGTCATGAATCTATCAATGAACGCACAGGAGAAAAAAATAGTTTGAATTATTATTGAATTATTTTCCAGGTACTCGAACACCTACTCAGGTTCAGAGTAGAGTTCAGAAATACTTCATTGCACTGAGAAAAGAAGGACTTCCTATACCCGGCCGCTTGCCCAAAGATACACAAAGATATGCAAAGATACACAGAGGGGTAAGTAATGCACTGAATCTTGCTGTATTATTATTATTTATCTTGTATTATTAGTATTATTATTCATTATTATCACTGTTAACATTAGAAGTTGATTTTCACTTGCCAGATGTTCCCGAAAATAAGTAAATGAAGAAAGGAAGAGAAAATATATTCAGTGTAAATATAATGTAAGATAAAAACTTATCCAGTGTTATCATTATTAATATTAGAAGTTTATGTCACTATCCTAATGTAAAGGAAGAAGAAATATATGGAAATTAACATAATATAAGACAGTTTAAGAAAGCTATGAAGCATTACAACTCCAAATGAGAAGAAAATGTAATCACAGTTGAGATACAAGATGTGTCGTGCACAATATCATGTTAAGAAGCATCGCTTTCACCTGAGAAGTAGTGGAAAGCATGTTAGTGTGTACTGTTTAGTATACACAGTGAGTAGAATGACTCCTTAATAATTCTGTAAACTCTAAACTAATGTACATCTTAGTTTCCTCTTCCTATTTAAATACTTCATTGTTTGTTTCAGGTGTTTTAAGAGTGATTCTTGATTAGTTTTTTATTCCTATCTCAATATTTCAATGTTTGTTTCAGTCCAGGAGACGAGCAGGCATTTGTGCAGCGCCCGGCAGGAAGGTTGTGTCAATGTTTATGAAAGCTTTTGACATGTATGATGAGAACAAATCTAAATCCAACGTGTCTGTAGAGGGAACACAGAGTCCTCAGTCAGACTATGATGTCTCGGTGAGTTACTTGATATTGTATTGTTTTATAAGAACATAATTAGGCTGTAAAAGGCCAGTTGAACACTTACCTGATGTTTTGTGTTCGGAAGTGTTTTATACTTAAAGGACTTTTGTAGTTTTCTAAATGTGTGATATACTCTGATATATGACATCTTCATCTAGTTGTGGTTTTTTTTTATATATATAATTGTTTTATATCTATATTTACCTCTAATTCTATCATATTTTTTGTTTTTGTATCTTTTGGCTTATGATGAAATTCATATAACTTCTTATAACATTGTTTTGTTTCTATATTAACCTCAACTTTATCATGATTTTGTCCATCACTTTTGCATGTAATGAAATACCTGATCAGGATGAGGAGGACACTGCATTGGGTGTAAGAAAATTAACCTACTATTTTATATCTATATTTACCTTCAAGTTTATGATATTTTTGTTGGTCTATTTTGCGTGTAATAAAACATCGGTAACTCTTCCCTCTGCCAGGATGAGGAGGACATTGCTGACGAGCTGCGTCACACTGAGGAGTACCGAGAGCTGCTTAAGATGAAACAAGTCAAGCGCCTCAAGGAACAGGAAACAGAGACTGGCGTTATATCTCATCACGGATATTCTGTAAGATGATAATTCACATCTTTAGTATTTATCATGAAAAAAATTATATATGAGTAATTTTTTAAAATTTTGTACAGGCTAAGGGACAACGAAAATAAGTATAAAAAAAATCCTGCTTGTTGCCAGACAGACCCTGTGAAGAGGACAGTAGGAAAAATATATAAGCTTCCCATAGAGCCAAGGGGTGTTAATGTGGTTTAATTAATCTCTAATGATAATGAGACAGCTGTACTAGAATCATTAGTTAACTTCCTCCATAATTACAGTATGTGGGTCAAATTTTCTCTAATGATAAAGCTGTTTTAGAATTATCAACCTTCGTCCTATTTTCAGTGTGATGGGTGTGGGAAGGTTCCTATCATTGGCACTCGTTGGCACTGCATTGACTGTCCTCCCAGTAGAAGTGTTGACATTTGTGGCAGTTGTGTCAAGACTAACTTTACACTGGAGTTCCATGTTCCCGCACACCACCTGGAGCCTATCAAAGCATTCTACGTACAGGATGCTCTCGTATAGACAGCAGTGTGTGTGTAAGGTGCGTTTTTATATCTTTATTTAAGTTCCATTCAATGTGTTTAGTATTATTTTGATTTGAGTGTGTGTGTGTGTGCGCGTTTCTCATTTTTTCATCTTTATTTAACTTCAATTCAATGTGTTTATTATTATTATTATTATTATTATTATTATTTTATTATTATTATTATTGAGGTGAAACACATTATCTAATATAAATAATTTGTGGACTGCCTGAGAGAAGAATATTAATTTTGATAACGTAATAGTTTTTTGGGTAAACACACACACTCTCTTTCTCTATTATCTATCATTCTCTTTCCTTCCTTCCTTCCTTTCTTTCTTTCAAACATCCTTTTTTCCCTTCTCTTCCATCCTTCCTTCCTCTCCCTCCAACCTAACCTCCCCTCTCCCCCACAGAGGTCAGCGGATCTCAACAAGATGTAGCAGGAGGCAGTTGACCTGAGTGAACTTCGCAGTGGTGTCAACAGTGACCTCTGCAGTGTTACCAAAGCTGACTCCTGACCCCACATCCCTCTATTAGAGGAGGAAGAGGAAGAAGAGGATTATTATTATTAGAAGCTAGAGGAAGGAGGAGGTGGTGGTCAGGGGGTTGAGGGGGGAGAGAGAGAAAGGAGCTCTCTCTTATAATATAATTTTAGGTTCAAAAGAAAAGATAATGTTGAAATATTTTGTACTTTTTATTATTGTTGTTATTATTATTTTAACAATGACAGACACAGAGTTGGAAGTACACATACACTTACACACACACATACTCACACGTACACACACACACATATATACAAGGGGGGGGACTGTGGTGTTAATATCCTGTGGGTCTGTGGTCAGAGAGAGAGAGAGAGAGAGAGAGAGAGAGAGAGAGAGAGAGAGAGAGAGAGAGAGAGAGAGAAAGAGAGAGAGAGAGAAAGAGAGAGAGAAAGAGAGAGAGAGAGAGAGAGAGAGAGAGAGAGAGAGAGAGAGAGAGAGAGAGAGAGAGAGAGAGAATCACACACACACACACGCACACGCACACGCACACGCACACACACACACACACACACACACACACACACGATTAGTTTTCTTTTTCTCTTTCTATTAACATCATCATTCTAATTATTTTGAAAGCCTCGTCTAAATGTACAGTCAGACCTAACTTACCTGTTCCGTGTGGAGTGCGAGCAGTCCTTGGAATTTAATGGGATTCATATACGGTCCTTGAGGCTCTCGTGCACTCATCCAGACACAGGTTGAGAGGGTGGTAGTGGCTGGTGCTGTACTGTGTGAGGCTGTGCGAGGTTGTGGACAGCTGTACACACTCACAACTTCAATGGCATCAGGGTTTGTATTCATTGCTTTTGCCCCACCACTGATCATACGTCCAAGTCCCCCTCCGCCTTGGTGTGGGTTCCATCCCCTAGCGAGGTGCTCTGGGGTGGTGGGTGTGAGGGTGATGCGGGTAGTGTGGGATAGCGCTTCTACGCTTAGTAATCGCACCTCTACGCTGACGTTGGCTGGCACGTCTCGCTGATCCCAAAGCTGATCACTCACCGCAAAGTGTAAGTCATATCTGTATCCATACAAAATAATGTAGAAATGGGCGTAAACATTGTAGTTATTGTAATTTTGTATTGATATTGAAATTACCACACAAATAGTAGTTATTGTAAAGATATCTGTGAGTTGATATTGAAGTAAATGATGAAATAATGACAAACATGATCACTAGTATAACAACATTTGACTTACTTTCCCTCCCTGATGTGACTAGAGGCCATCAGGTCGCCAGTGTTGGGGTTGAGGGTGAAGAGAGGGTGTGGTCTGCCAACCCAACGGAAGGTTTTATCAGCTACATCACCATCGTCAAGATCCTTGACGAACACCCGGCCAAGCGGCGCCTCGGCCCCTCCACGCTACACCAGGACAAGATTCTCGTTAAATTGTATGATGGTAGAACATAAATACTAGACCTGTGTAGACATGAAAGGAGACTCGTTAAAAGGCACCATGGCTAAACATAAATACTACACCTGCACAGACATAATTATCCGCTGATAACCAAAATTTCTGTAGTATCTTAATAACAAAACACAAATTCTTTACGGATTAACAACATGAACCAAAAGGAAATTTTGATTATAATAAAAAGAAACATTCATATATATCACTACCTCCATAACATCAATAAAAACAAAGATGTAGTCTTATAACCCAGCCCACCTGAGTCCTCCA
The DNA here is from genome assembly GCA_036785275.1 of Cancer borealis. Classification (NCBI taxonomy): domain Eukaryota; kingdom Metazoa; phylum Arthropoda; class Malacostraca; order Decapoda; family Cancridae; genus Cancer; species Cancer borealis. Next base: position 63,485 of record JAXIVD010002089.1, read on the forward strand.
AAGATAGGTGGTTTTAGCGGCAGCCTTCATTGGGTTGTCATTGATGTCGTTAATGATGACAGTGACGGCATGTGTGGTAGCCAGTCCGCGTGCATCAGCCACCTCCACCGCTGCCACCAGCTGCGGATGCTCCTCTCGATCCACAGCTCTGCCCCACCTCGCCCGCTGTCCAGGTCTGTTAGGCAGGAGACAAGACAATCATATAAACAGAATAAATAGACTCCATACTTGAGACTTGCATTCCTGACGTATTTTTTGCCTGTCAAGTGTCACTGGAATATTACGAACTCATGGATAAGGAAGAAAGTTATGTACTCAAGTTTAAGATACAGGAAAAATATAGGTCAAAATGTGTTCCCTAATAGGGTAACAGTAGTGGTAGTAGTAGTAGTAGTAGTAGTAGTAGTAGTAGTAGTGGTAGTGGTAGTGGTAGTAGTAGTAGTAGTAGTAGTGGTAGTGGTAGTGGTAGTAGTGGTAGTAGTAGTAGTAGTAGTCTTTCTTTCTTTATTTATTTATTTATTTATTTCACAATAGCGAGTATACGTTGTCGCATTGCATATAGTGACAAAAAAAAAAAAAAAAAGTGTTATTAAAGTGTGAACAACACTCTAAACGGTATGACAATGATTAAGATAAAAATACTAAAATATACAACGTAAGACATTAAGAAATATGAGAATTATTAAAATAGTTAAATTATGTACATGAAAAAAAAAAATCACTTAAAAAGTAGACTAAAATCCATAATATAAACAAGGAGACCTTCTACTTTCATGATTCTGTATGAAACGTATTCTTGATTTTATAATATCTAAACTTTCCTGAAAAACATTTACATTATATTCATTTTTGAAATAGTTAAAAAGATATAACATTGCAAGTCCATCCTTAATGTGAGGAACATTTAGCCTTAGAATAGGATGACATGACCTTAATAATCTTTTACAATATCTGGCTTGTACAAAGGCTGCGTGATGCTTAAATAACAACTGGTCACACCGGGCTGCCGTGATATGGTTACTTGCAAATACAGGAACACCACAGATTCTTTTTAGTGCCTTACTGAATGCTATATCAAGTGTTTTAAATATTTTTGAATTACAAACAGTGTGATGGTTCCATAAAGTAGTAGTAGTAGTAGTAGTAGGAGGTGCGCAGGAGGGAGGGAGGGAGGGAGGGAGGGATGGCGTCCTAGAGGGTGAGAGAGCGGGCGGGGAGACAAGCAGCGGCCAGTAAGCTATAAAAGAAAAGTTACCAGCGCTATATTCCAGACTTTCCCACCGCTTCACAGAAAATGGAATACGGAGACCTCACTGAATACCGACTGAGCGACCGAGAGTGCTGAAGTGTGACTGGAGGAGGAGGAGGAGGAAGGGAGATGCTGGAAAAGGTATGGAATGGTTTGTAAAGTAAGGAGTGGAAGAAGGAAGGAAGGAGGATGGAGGAAGGTAAAGGAGATGGCGTAGGGAGATTAGTTAAATGTATCTGTCTATCAATACCTGTGTTATGATTAATTAAAGTGTGTGTGTGTGTGCAAGTAAAGGTGAGGTACTGACACACACACACACACACACACCTGCCTCGCCTCGCCCCTCATAAGCACAGCCTCAACCCAGGAATCCTTTCCAGGTAAGTGCCGCGGGGAGACTCAACACGTCCTGCCACTCACTGCCCAACACACTCATCACACCACGCACTCCTTTACACTCTTCCCCTGTCTTCCTTTGACGCCTCCACCCGCTGTGTTGTGTTGTGTTGCTCGACTCTTCTTACCCGTCGACCTTCCTTCCCTTCCCTTCCCTTCCCCTGACCCAAGGAACGCACTCGTAACAAGATTATGTTGTAGCTCTAAAACGCCTTCCTTCCGCCTCTATGCACGAGACTCACACGGTACAAGATCAAGTATTCAAGTGAAGAGTAACGGAGACTGAAGATATTATGCACTGACTGTCTTCTTTTTTCTTTCTATTTTTTCTCAATGGTTTTAAGATCTATGGCGTCTGTCTGATGGTGTTGATAAAGGAAATAAATGTTCGTTGGAGAGAAGGTTAAGTTGTCTTGGGGTGAAGAAAAAATATGTTAGATGTGCTTGACTGTGTGGAACATCGATGTCCATAGATAATTATTTGAGCTTGGAAAATACAATGAGGCATAATTTATCTTTTCTTTCAACTCTCTCTCTCTCTCTCTCTCTCTCTCTCTCTCTCTCTCTCTCTCTCTCTCTCTCTCTCTCTCTCTCTCTCTCTCTCTCTCTCTCTCTCTCTCTCTCTCTCTCAGGTCCATTGTGCTTGTACAGGTTATCGTGGGCGGGGAAGGGGAGTGGGGGCAGGGAGGGGATGGGAAGAGAAGAGAAGGGAAGGGAAGGGAAGGGAAGGGAAGGGAAGGGAAGGGAAGGGAAGGAAGGTGAATGCATTGTGAATAGGTTTGATGAAGGCGGGTGCTTATGGACGGCAGTGACAGGTAGGTGATGCATAATGGTGAGGTAACTTGGTGAGGAGGATGAGAATGTGTGTGTGTGTGTGTGTGTGTGTGTGTGTGTGTGTGTGTGTGTGTGTGTGTGTGTGTGTGTGTGTGTGTGTGTGTGTGTGTGTGTATAGTGCCATTAATAACAGTAGTAGCAGTAGCAGTAATAGTTATAGTAGTTGCTGCCATTATTCATGTCACTTCCACAAATCATCTTAACACAGACAAATCACTTCCTTTAGTCTTCCACTCTTTTCCTCCTTCCTTCCCTTTATCACTTCCTCACGCTCTCTTACTTACTCTTTTCACACTCATTTTTAATCACTCATCTTTCCCTCTTATTCTTTACACAGACAGAACAAATACATCCCCGCCGCTGCTCATTACGTGAACACTGTAATTATTAGTCAGAGACAGCATAACACATAACACACACACACACACACACACACACACACACACACACACACACACACACACACACACACACACGGTCACTCACTAGCTGCCTTGTAGTCCTGGTAACGAGGCGTCTTGCAGGCACTTGGCGCTTCCCAGACCAACCTGATGTGGAAGTCATGGCGTGACCACTGCCTATCACACTCCTCCTCTTCCTCCTCCTCCTCCTCCTCCTCCTCCTCCTCCTCCTCCTCCTCCTCCTCCTCCTCCTCCTCCTTTCCTCCTCCTCCTCCTCCTCTCCTCCTCCTCCTCCTCCTCCTCCTCCTCCTCCTCCTCCTCCTCCTCCTCCTCCTCCTCCTGCTCCTCCTCCACTGCGTATCCTCCTGAGCTTCTATAGTTCACCAAGGAGATTGATTCCCTCATTTCTTCCTCATTACCATAATTCACTCATGGGAGGAAGTATACTGGGTGTGTGAGTGAAGAACCTCCTCCTTCTCCTTCTCCTCCTCATTCTCCCGCTCCTCCTCTTCCTTCTTCTCCTCCTCCTCCGCCACTCTCCCAACCCACTTTACCCCTCCCCCCCAAAGGCTCACTCAAGGGACCTCACTGTGTTCACCTCATCAGCATACTTTATCCAGAAATAGCTACCCTTTCCTCAGCACCATAGTTCCGGCACTTATCATAGCCCATCAATATTCCATCTGGCTCCCACCTACTCTTGGTCGCGAGCTTGTGCCGCTCAGAGAAACCAGCCTCACCGCGCCGCTGAAAAAAATACCGTACTTCCTTCCTTCTACCTAGTTTTCCGCTCCTCCTGTCCCTCCCTCCCGCCCCTCCGTCTACTACATTAAACACACGAACAGCTTCTGATGTGAAAAAAAGGAAGAATTTGAAATACGTCCTGTAACCAAGTATAGGTTCTTTTTTCTTCTTTTTTTTTAGCGAAAACTCCCACACAAAATCTACATCTCGGAAGGAATTTGAAGTTTCCTTACCTTCCTTTCTTCCTTCCCTTCCTTTTACGGGCCTCGGTAGGGAAGGAAGGAGGGACGGAAGGAAGGGAAGGAAGGGGAAGATGTAGTACCCGATAAAGGCCAACTCCTGGACTTTAGAGGTAACGCCGCCGCCTTTACCTTCAAGACTATCAAGGGGAATTTTGAGTATGTATGCATAACTTTAATGGGTTGGATCGAGACCCGCGCCGCCTCAAAGGGAATACACGAACACCTCCCGTCCCCTTCATCCCCACCACACCCTCCCTCCCTTCCCCCCCTTCCCCCTCTACATTCAGTTCGGGTAGGCTGAGGAGTCCCTGCAATGTCCCAAAT
>JAXIVD010002090.1:2500-25000 GCA_036785275.1 Cancer borealis
GACAGATAGATAATATTTAGGTTGATATACGGATATATATATATATATATATATATATATATATATATATATATATATATATATATATATATATATCATATATATATATATATATATATATATATATATATATATATATATATATATATATATATATATTGTTGCGGGCCCCGCCCGTCACCATAACATCGTCTGGGGAAGACGGGAGTCAAGCCCCACAGAGGAATGAAGATTCTCTGAGGCGAAAGAGAAGAAAGAATGTTAAAACTGGTAATGATAAGGAAGAAGGCCACGTTGAGGTTATGACACTCGGTGCGGGCTCTGCCAGTGACAGTAGTGTCGACTGGAGAGGTTGGTCCGGCCCAGTAGCAGCAGAGTGAAGTTTCTCTGAGGAGGAGTGGAAAGGCATGCGAGGTGTCGTAGAGGGTGTGTGCTTTCCACATACGTGGGAGTGTGTTTTGTGTCAGCTGAGTACGGCTAGGCATGGAAGAGAATTACATCCTTTGTGTTAAGGGGGAGGCAGTAGCTAGGCATGCAAGGCATCGTGACGGGTTTGTGCTTTCCGCATCTGTAGAAGTGTTAGAGACGAGGCTACGTGACGAGACGGGCTTACGCCTTTTGTTTGAAGACCACGTGTTCTCCAGCCCAGAGCCTGCGTGGCGGGGGTCACGTAGCCAAAATGAGCAGTCGTGGGTGATGAGTTGCCAGCGAGTTTTAAGGCAAGTCTTGCTTAGGCTTTAACTTTAATTTCAGTTCTCCTCGTTCTCCTAATTTTCCTGACTTTCCTTCTTTCTTCTTTGTGTTGCAAGGTATCCTATCTTGTAGACCATTTTTTTCTGCATCTTCTCATATGTTTATTATCTCTCTACGTTGCTTGAGAGCGGAGCAATGATTTTGTGAAGACAAGAGTTTGACTAGCCTACTTTGTGAAAGAGATGGGAGCGCGGACCGGCCCGAGGAAGGCGGCCGAAATTAGGGAGCCTTATCTGGCAACATTCCCTGAGGAGGCTAGAGAGACCGTGTTTATGCGCATGTGAGTCAGTTACCGGCTTGCCGCCACTCAAACCACACCGAGCTCTGCTGCTCTCCTCAATGTGGCATTATTCCGTGTGTAACCTCCTCATATTTAAGGGAATGGATTTTACAATTGGCCTGTTTAGTTCAGGGGTAATTTGTGTAGCTAGACAGTAAGGCCCTGTCTATACGAGGACCAGGTTACCGTGCCGAGAGCAGCTGAAGACGAGTGTGTTGGCGGTATAATTAACATCTTGCCTGAGTTAACTCCACCTAGGGTTTTGTCAGACTTTTGAGTCTCGGGAAGTAGTCTCGGCGTTGTCTGCTTTGTCGGCGTTGTCTTCGTTGTCCTCATTGTGAGAGAAAGAGAGAGAGAGCCTATCATCTGGGGCCTCTTATGTGATAACACAGACGAGGAGTAATCCCGTCTGTATGATGTAATCATAATTATCTCTTTGTGTACATTATGTTTCTGTAATGTAATCATAACTTTCCACAATTGAATATTATGTTTGTAACATTGTATAATATAAATAAGGATATTTAACAAACTATGAATAATATTCAGGCATATAAGTTATTGCGCAAGGCGATGGCGTTTTGGTGGGCATTGTGGGAGGTGAAGTGCAGCTGGTAGCTACCACTGCCTGCCAGCCAGCACTCCTCTGTTTGTGGTGATTGTGTTTGGTGGCCACCCGGTCAATTGTGCAAATGTGGGCTAGTTTTGGATCTACTCCTTTAAAGGTATGGTATTTATACTGCTGTACAGTAGTTTGTTAATGGTTTAGGTGCCAGAAATGTGTAAATACAGATTGTGTACGGTTCGGGTTGTTAAAGAATAATACACCTGTGATCTTCATATGTTTAGTTAAGTGTATGATGTACTGGCAGAAGTGAAGTGTCCAGAGTACTGGCAGAGGGTATGGACAGCACACTACTGGTTAGGAATGTGTGGGAACCGGATTTGGAGCGCCAAGGTGTAAGTAGCCGAGCAGATTATGTCACATAGTACTTGTTAGGTTATTCATTGTTGATATTATAGTTGTACTGTATATGCTGTGCCTTTATGATTGTACTGTATATTACATTTGAAACCATCTGTTTGTTTGTAAGCTGCCAAGCTAATTGTCACATACTCTTCTATTCATGATGGATGTTATAGTTGTACTGTATATGCTGTGCCTTTTTTGTTTGTGTTTAACTGGGTGATTGGTCCACAGGTTGAATGTTACTGAATAAAGTATTCATGTGGCACTTGGTAGCTTTGCATCTCTCCGATCCACACATACAATTCAACACCTGCTACCCTGGCTAAAGAAACTTTGAGTGGACATTCTACACGCCTGCTAGTGATGATGGATGAAGCCAAGAGATGATGAGTGATGATGGATGAAGCACGGCAGAGAGGAGGAAATTCAATCGTGCTATCAAGTTGTTCGATGACAGTGTGGAGCGAGACGACCCGACAGAGATTTTGAAGCCTGCATTTGATGAAGTTTGTGACGCTTACAAAAGGTTAGAAAACGCTAATGATGATTTCATTTTGTGCATTGATGAATCCCACGATGATTATGCTTCCCTATTAGCTCCAGCTGAAGCTTATATAACTCAAGTGTATAGGTTGAAATGTAAGGCCCATTCTCAAGTACTCATGAAAATAGATAGTGACAAAAGTAAGCAAAAGACAGACAATATGAAGTTTATTGTTAAGAAGCTTGAACCTCCTAAATTTGACGGGCAAATAAGACTATATCCCACCTTGAGAAAGGACTTTGAAAGATTAATGATTACGAACTATGGAAAAGATCCATATGTCCTTAAGCAGTGTTTGTTAGGCGAAGCCTTGAAAGTGGTACATGGGGTTGATGATGATTTTCATAGGATGATGGAGAGACTGGATGACAAATTTGGAAATATAACAAAGGTAGTGGACTCTGTCTTGTGTGAGATAAGAGCTCTTAGGCCTGTGCCAGAAGGCAACAACAAGAAACTTGTGGAATTAGTAAATACTGTAGAGAGGGGATGGCTTGATATGTGTAAATTAGATCTTAAATCAGAAATGAATAACACTACTGTAATTAGCCAAGTGGAAAAGCTCTTACCCCCAACATTGAAAAGGGAATGGGTTTTAAAAGCTAGTGAGTCCCAAAGTGAGAAGGAATTTGACAAATTATTAGAAATTTTAGTAAAAGAAAGGAAGGTGATAGAGTATGTGCAGGAAGGAGTGAGGTCAAGTGCAACCACTGATAAGGTAACAGTGCATGGCGTGACTTATGAGGATCATTGTTATTCAGATAAATTAAATGAAGCAATTAAGCAGTTAAAGGAAAACCAAGAGTCACAACAAAGACAACTGAATGAATGTATTGTAAGCATGAACCAGATTGTTTCAAACTTATCAGGTCAAGCTAGGATTAATCCCAAAGTGCCACCTAACATTAGTAAGAATTGTTGGTTTCATGGTACAGCATCCCATAGCATTTTGGAATGCTCAGGATTTCAAAACTTGAATAATCACTCTAAATATGAGCTGCTAAGAAGCAATAGAGTATGTTTCATCTGCTTACGGAAGGGGCATTTCAGTAGTGACTGTATGAATAGAGAGTTATGTCATGTTAAAGGTGAGAATAATGAAGTATGTGGCAGACCTCATCACCCTATTCTCCATACTTTGTTTGTGCAAAATTCTTTCACCAGTCGACTACAAGGATCCAATAACTTGTTGTCAAGGGAGGGAGTATTGCTGATGGTTGGACATATGCAGAGTAAAGGGCAAAAGCTGGCAACATTGTGGGATCCGGGTTCAAATTTAACCATGATTATTCATCGGATGGCAAACAAGTTGGGATTGAGAGGTAAAGATGTCAGCCTTACTGTAACTAAAGTTGGGAATAGCACTGAGCAGTTTGACAGCAACATTTATAAAGTTCCAATTACTGATTTGACAGGTACCGAATGGTCTATTGAAGCTTGTGGTATCAATGAAATTACATCCAACATCGCAGAAGTTGACACAGCATTCATAGCTAGATTGTTTGGTGTAGAGGAATGGGAAATTGATCGGCCAACAGGCAAAGTAGATTTGCTAATTGGCGCTGATCACAGTAGAATGATACCTGAAGTGGTTAGAACCATTGATGACTTACAGCTAATGCAAAATAATTTTGGAATGTGTGTAAGAGGTTCACATCCATTTATGACTAGGAGCATGGGTACTGAGAATTTCTTGACAGTAAAGATTAATCATATGACTGTAGCTACTGAGGTCAATGACATCATACCACAATTCAGCGAGAACCTCTCAAAACGGTTAGACGATTTCTTTTCCGTTGAGAACTTTGGAACTTCCTGCGTACCTAGATGTAGTGGTTGCAAGTGCGGGAAGTGTTCATTGGGTGGGGAACATAGCTTGAGGGAGGAAGCGGAATTAAAGCAAATAGAGGAAGGACTTGATTATGATTCAATAAATGGATATTGGATTGCAAGCTATCCATGGATCAAGGATCCTAACAAGCTCCCTAACAATGTTTCCCTTGCATATGGAAGGCTAAAATCTACTGAACGAAAGTTAATAAAGCTTGGAAGTGACTACTCACAAAAATATAATGATCAAATTTTTGATATGGTTTATGGGGGAGTTGCTAGAAAATTGAACATAGAGGAGTTGAACAATTATAATGGTCCTGTTCACTACTTGCCCCACCATGAGATCCACAAGCCAGACTCCACTTCTACCCCACTGAGAATTGTATTCAACTCTTCGTCCTCCTATTTTGGTCATGTACTTACTGATTACTTTGCAAAGGGCCCTGATGTGCTAAACAATATGATTGGCATATTAATACGTTTCAGGCAGCGTGCTGTAGCCATCGTAGCAGATATTAAGAAAATGTACAATTCAGTACGCATTTCAGAACTTGATCAGCATACTCATAGGTTTTTGTGGAGGGACTTAGAGACTGACAGAGAGCCAGATCACTACGCGCTTACTACTGTGACCTTTGGTGATAGGCCTAGTGGAATAATAGCGATGGTGGCCTTACGTAAAACTACTGAAATGGATGAATCCTTTCCCCTAACTGCAGAGATGATCAATCGTAACTCGTACGTTGATGATATACTGTCAAGTGTATCGACGATTGAAAGAGCTAAGAGAAGTATTGCAGAAGCTAATGTAATATTGTCTCGGGGAGGATTTCAGATCAAGCAGTGGGTTATGTCAGGCGAGAGTTCAGAAGATCATTTTCTTAACATCTTGAAAACTGACAAAGAAAAGGTACTGGGGTTAAACTGGAATCCTAAGGAAGACCTGTTTTTCTATATCATAAGGATAAATTTCTCTAATAAATTAAAAAATGTTCGAATGTTACCTCCCATAGAGAAATCAGAAATTGATGAGAAACTCCCTATTACATTAACTAGAAGGATGGTACTCAGTCAAGCTGCCTCTGTGTATGATCCCCTGGGGTTCATTGTGCCATTCACCTTGAAAGCAAAGTTGCTCATGCGCGATTTAATGACCACTGATGGAGAAAATGAACGAAAATTAGGTTGGGATGAAGCAATGCCACAGAACATGTATGATAGATGGAGAAAGTTATTCAAAGAAATGTATGAGTTAGAAACATTAACATTCCATAGATGTGTGAAACCTGAAAATGCTGTCGATAAGCCAGTTCTAGTGATCTTTGCAGATGCAAGTAAGTTAGCTTACGGAGCTTGTGCATACTTGAGGTGGAAAGTGATGGAAGGACCTTTTGTAAGTAAACTGTTGATAGCAAAAAATAGGATTGCCCCTAATCGACAGCTTACCATCCCGCGGTTGGAGTTGTGTGGGGCTATGTTGGCCTGCAGGTTGAGAGTCATGATTGAGAAGGAAATAGATATTGAACTTGAGTCAGTCATACACATTATTGATTCATCCATTGTCAGAGCTCAGATTTGTAATAGGTCGAGCAGTTTCAATGTTTTTGTCGCTATTAGGGTAGCGGAAATTCAAACAAAGTCAAGATCTGAAGAGTGGTTTTGGACATCCTCAGGAAATAATCCAGCAGACTTTACCACTAGACCTACACACCCTGTACTTTTAGACTCCAACTCTTCCTGGCAGAATGGACCCCCCTTTATGTGTTTACCGGTCAGTGAATGGCCCATCAGTCAATCAAATGATCTCGAACTACCAGATGTTGCTCCAGTCAAAATTTTAAATATTTTATGTAAGGATGGTACTGTCATGATTGATATAAGTAGATATGGCTGTTACAATAAGCTTTTAATGGTAACTGCTAGAGTTTTGAATGCAGTTAAGTTGAGATCATTTAAAGGTGTTGCTTTAGTTCCTCATTCAGATGTTTTGAAAGCAGCAGAGGATGTTTGGGTAAGGTGGGTCCAGAGGACTATAGGTGATGACTGGGAAAAGAGGTATGAGAGACTTGGTGCTGTGATGAATGAGGAAGGTTTAATATGTGTTGGCCAAAGGATTTCAGAATGGTTGAAGGATAATTGGAACATGAGTGTGTTCATATTGCTACCTGGAGGACACTCCTTTACCAGATTGTATGTCAAACATATCCATGAGATAGATCATGCAGGTGTAGAGGTTACCTTAGCCAAGTTGCAATCGAAGTTCTGGGTGCCCGGAGCCAGGAAACTTATAAAATCTATCAAAGCTCGGTGTGTCATTTGTCGTAGATTGGCTAATAAGACTGAGGAGCAGTGCATGGGTCAGTGTCCTCCTGAGAGACTTCAACCAGCTCCACCCTTTTTTAATACAGCTATTGATTTGTTCGGTCCATTTACTGTGAAAGACACAGTGAAGAGGCGTACTAGTAAGAAGGTTTATGGGATAATCTTTAACTGTATGGTGAGTAGAGCTGTGTACTTAGACTTAGCAGAAGGTTATAATACAGAGAATTTGTTGATGGCATTACGCAGGTTTGTCTCCATTAGAGGATTTCCGAAGCGTATGCATTCAGATGGAGGAACACAATTAGTAGCAGCTAACAAAGAATTGCGGAATATGACCAAGAACTGGAATATGACACAGATTGCAGAGTTTGGTAATAGTTTTGGAATGAGTTTTGACTTTCAACAAGTCCGCCGATGCTCCATGGGAGAATGGATGCAGCGAATCTCTGATAAAATCTGTAAAGCGATGTATCATGATGTCTGTCGGTACTAATATTCTTTCATGGAGTGAGCTTCAGACTTGCATGTTTGAGATTGCTAATTTACTGAATGGCCGTCCAATTGGTCTCAAACCAGGGTTTGATCCTAGTTTGGGCATTTATCTTTGCCCTAATGACTTGCTCTTAGGTCGTACAGGTGTCAAAGTCCCAAGTGGATTATGGGACGAAAGTGATAATCTAAGAAAGAGTTTTGAGTTCATGCAGAGGATCGTGAATTCTTTCTGGAAGAGATGGCAAAGAGATTATTTTCCTTCACTGATAGTCAGGCAAAAATGGCATACTCAGCGTAGAAATTTAAGACCAGGTGACATTGTACTTATACAGGAAAATAATTTGGTAAAAAGTGTATGGAAAATGGCTGAAGTTGTGGTAGCTGTACCCGGAAGTGATGGTCAGGTTCGGGATGTAACTCTGAGGTACAAAGTGTACAAACCAGGTCGACACTACAAAGGTCAAACTGATATGTTAATCAAACGATCTGTTCATAGACTGATAGTTTTACTTCCCGTTGAAGAGCAGAAGTGAATGATATTAAGTTAAGGTGGGGGGGAGTGTATGATGTAATCATAATTATCTCTTTGTGTACATTATGTTTCTGTAATGTAATCATAACTTTCCACAATTGAATATTATGTTTGTAACATTGTATAATATAAATAAGGATATTTAACAAACTATGAATAATATTCAGGCATATAAGTTATTGCGCAAGGCGATGGTGTTTTGGTGGGCATTGTGGGAGGTGAAGTGCAGCTGGTAGCTACCAGTGCCTGCCAGCCAGCACTCCTCTGTTTGTGGTGATTGTGTTTGGTGGCCACCCGGTCAATTGTGCAAATGTGGGCTAGTTTTGGATCTACTCCTTTAAAGGTATGGTATTTATACTGCTGTACAGTAGTTTGTTAATGGTTTAGGTGCCAGAAATGTGTAAATACAGATTGTGTACGGTTCGGGTTGTTAAAGAATAATACACCTGTGATCTTCATATGTTTAGTTAAGTGTATGATGTACTGGCAGAAGTGAAGTGTCCAGAGTACTGGCAGAGGGTATGGACAGCACACTACTGGTTAGGAATGTGTGGGAACCGGATTTGGAGCGCCAAGGTGTAAGTAGCCGAGCAGATTATGTCACATAGTACTTGTTAGGTTATTCATTGTTGATATTATAGTTGTACTGTATATGCTGTGCCTTTATGATTGTACTGTATATTACATTTGAAACCATCTGTTTGTTTGTAAGCTGCCAAGCTAATTGTCACATACTCTTCTATTCATGATGGATGTTATAGTTGTACTGTATATGCTGTGCCTTTTTTGTTTGTGTGTGTTTAACTGGGTGATTGGTCCACAGGTTGAATGTTACTGAATAAAGTATTCATGTGGCACTTGGTACCTTTGCATCTCTCCGATCCACACATACACCGTCTTAGTTTTAATTAATTACGACTCATATAACGCACTGTACGGAGTTCCCTCGTGGGAGGCTACTTTGCAGGGTGTTATTAGAGTCGAGAGGAGTTATTATTCAACCATAAGTGGGTGGAAAGACACCTTGTGGGTGGTATTCCGGTTGGAACGATAGCTCCTTGTCTAGGCACTGTAATCTCGTACTCGCTGTAAGTCTCTTTGGAATGTAAGGAGGAGAAGGTGGTTACTGCTGGGAGATTCATTGTTCTTTGGAGGGTTAAAAGAACTGGCGACTTCTAAACGTTAACGGGGTGGGTGTTAGGTGCTATTTTTGGAGGGTAAGAGTGCCCAGGTTCCTTAACTAGGCACATCTTGTTTATAGCTTATTGTCCAGCCACCGGCGTGTGGCCCTCGAAGACTAGGCCTACGGGATAGTCGACTTTCCTTGTCCTTTGGTGGGTTAAAAGGACGTATAAACATCAGCATTACAGTTCGTACACGCCCGTAACGTGGTTGTGACTGGGTTGTTCATAAGTGGACATCCGGCACTAGGGCATAAGAACCGTGTCCTTACGGTGTGACCGTAACAATATATATATATATATATATATATATATATATATATATATATATATATATATATATATATATATATATATACATATATATATATATATATATATATATATATATATATATATATATATATATATATATATATATAACGGAGGGAGGAAGGGAGGGAGGAAGGGAGGGAGGAAAGGGAGGAAGGAAGGAGGTAGGGAGGGAGGGAGGGAGGAAGGGAAAGGGATGAAGGGAGGGAGGAAGGGAGAGAGGAAAGGAGGGAGGGAGGCAGGGAAAGGGAGGGATGGAGGGAAGGGAGGGAAAGGGAGGGATGGAGGAAGGAGAGAGAGAGAGAGAGAGAGAGAGAGAGAGAGAGAGAGAGAGAGAGAGAGAGAGAGAGAGAGAGAGAGAGAGAAAAAAAAAAATTAAGATCTGGCTTAAACCTTTGTAGAATTCATCTATTTCAAACCTTCTATGTTCATGCCAGTGATAAGACAGTGATGTACGCCTTCCCATTCTCTTATTACAGGGTGAGGCAGACCAGATGAGGCGGTCGTCGGCCATCATTTTCATCGCCTATATGACTCATCAAAATCAACTTGGTTTGACTGAGCCTGGGGCTTCATTTTACACGACGCACGAAAAGGCGATTTGCGTGTTCATCTTTCTTTTTTTAGAGAGGAGAAGGCAATCGATGGAGGAGGATGGAAACGGGCGAAAAGGGGAAGAAAGAAAGGGCATAATGATGAATTACAACATACAAGTGCTGAAGGTACAGAGTGGGCAAAAGAAGAATGAAGTACCAGTTTAAAATATAAACATACATGGTAATTATATTTTTTCTATTTTTATGAGGTGCTAAATGAGCGTTGTGGAGTTTCTAAGAAAAAGTATATAAGTAATTTTATATACCATCAGTTCCTCTATCGAATATTTCTTTCTTTTAAGATTTTTCAGATTGTGCGGCCACACATTTTTTTCCCGTCTGATAAACATGCCAGCGAGATACATTGAAGAATGTTGGTCATTTTATCAGATGATGAAATAAGCGGTAAGAAATGTATGTAATCTATCCTGGGTAACAGCATCAAGATGGAATGAGAAAGGTCATGCTACTCTTACATGTTTTATCTTTTTCATTAGTTCTATCTATACATTAATTTTTTTTTTTTTATCTCGTGGAGACGTGTTCAAATCTCATATCATAGCCTGGAAATGTATGATGGCTGTTGCAGCCATGTCTCGCCAAATGTCCAAGATAATAGTGTTTCATATGAAAATCTTGAAATATGTTTGCTTAAATATCTTGTATGAAACACAGCAAACACGTAAAAAATAAAATCACGCAATGAGGGAAAATGTTTTTACGAAGACATGATAGGCACTAAAAGTTTTATATATTATACACGTTTGGTCATAATACTTAAATAAGCAAAAAAATCTTGCTAAGTTTTGTGAATACAGTTTCACTTGAATGAAAAGCAGATAGTCGTCAATCTACAACTCTTAACCCCGTGTCACACTAGGCGATCGTCAAACGAAGTATGTGAAACGAACGCGGTGACTATTTTGTGCCGTACCTCGCAACAATTTAGTGAAATCGGTGTTTTGAGCGAAGGTGTCATGAATCTCTACCGAAACTCTATCGAAATTCCATCGCATGTTGACGAATCTCGGCGATACTATGACGAACTTCGCGGGTCGAATGTGGCCGACACCTTGACAACAGTTGCCGACAGTCCAACGACAGCCTAGCTACTCTTGCGACACTGTACCGACAGCGTTGCGTATGTACACCTACATGTTCGACAGCTTTTGCTAGACTGTCGGCACAGTCGCTAGGCTGTAGGTAGAAGGCTGTCATTTGAGTGTCGACGCGTTCAACAGGTTCGATATGGCTTCGCCAGTCCAGCAACACCATATCAAACAACCCGACACTGTATCAAACGTGTCGACACTGAATAGATCCTCTGTCGAACGTGTTGGAAAGCGTCTCGACACTTTCCCCCCTTGGGATTCTCTGAACACTCGATCCAATTTTTGAACAGTTCAAAACCTATCTGGCGAACGTGTCGCACCGATATTATAGGGTATTCCAGTGCATCTGGCTGACATGCTGTTGCCCAGGTTCGCCTGGCCTAAATTCGCCTAGTGTTACACTCCCTTTATTCGCGCTCATATATTATCTTAAAACAAAGTGATATGGCGGTAAATATTTGTAAGACGACCCATTCAATATCTCCTTACATTTATAATGCACTGCAAATTCAACCTCAGAAACTTGTTCAGATTATCTCAAACAGTTATGCCGCTGAATTACAGAAAATAATACGAATGTTATTCATTTTAGGTTGTTTGGTTTTGTTAGGTTTCCTTACGTTTAGTTAGGTTTAGTTAGATTTGGTTGGGTTAGTTTTGGTTAGACTTATCTAACTGCAGCTCTGGATAGGTTATGCTAACAAAGCTTTTATTTTCGGAAAATTTTTACATCTTCACCAGAATGGCATGTGACTACGAAAGAAAATGGAATCTGCTCCTCGCACAACCCTCTACATTAAGTCATAGAAAACCTTTGATAGCTTCTAGATTAACATAACGTAGCATAACATAAATAAATCATACCTTAACTTATATTGGCAAATAACAGAGCCTTGTTCAAACCAAACTAAACTTTACTTTTCGAAAAGCAGAAAAAAAACATTCTTATTTTTTCCTGTAATTCAGCGTCATAACTGTTTGAAGTATTCCAAACAAGTATCTGAGGGTGAGCCTGCAGTGCATTATAAAGGTAAGAAGATATCGAATGGGTCGTCTTACGAATATTTACGGATATGGATAGGAGCAATGTATTCATTGCCTTTTTGATAAAGTTTAGATTACATAGACGGGACAAAATTCGCTGCAATCAAATGAATATGAAACTCACAGAGATTGTACCTCCGCTTGCATGCAGTTCTTTCCTCTAATCGTTAGAGGAAAGAACATTGCATACCCGTTAATTTATTGTGATATACCTCTTGATATGTGTAACAGCCTGCTATATCATATATTATTAGATAACTGAAATATGCCTTTTCATAAAAATACATAGCTTTCCTTTTTTTCTTTGCTTGTTACCCTAACCAAGCTTTTTTGACGTCCTCAAATAAACAATACATTCTATATAATCAAATCCAGTCCTTGCTCCTAAGACGTTTTATCTGTACTGAAAACTAACCCCAGTAGTAGTTTTGATGTTATCGTTGATTATAAAATAATTTAATGACATCACCATTCAAAGGTCTGAGACACCCTGGCAGCGCCATGATTGAGACGAGATTAACTCTACTTGTTACATAGAGGTACTAACAAAGATTAATGGATATAAGACGTTCTCATGATTTGAATTGTTAATCTATTCAAACATGATGAGTTGCAGCAGATCTTGGTGCTACTCTGGCTGTCATTTATACTTCGACAAAGCATTCGACAAAACTGCTCATAGACGATTACTAAAAATGTAGAGTTACATAGCATAATTAAGAATATTTTAAAATGACTTGAAGACTGGTATTCCGAGAGAAAACAGCGCATTGTTATTAATAGTAAATCATCTAACTAGCGAGACCTTATAAGAGGTGTGCCACGGTACCCAGTACATGGCACTATTCCCTTTATAAATGGCACTATTCCTTTTATAAATATATGTCAATGATATCCATGATGACCTCACCTCACCGTTGATATGAATTTCACGGATAAAGTAACTATAAACGCTGAGCAAAATCAATTACAATCCAACTTAGACAGCTTGGTCAGTTAGTAAGAAAAATGGCAAATCAAATATTATGTAGATAAATATAAAGTATTTCATATTGGAAATAATAATAATTACATTAAATGTACAACGAAGGCTCCAATCTTTATTTTAAAAAATAGCCATGAAAAAGACAGACATTGTTCAGACGTTGTTAAGACAGATAACAAACTAGTCTGATTCATCGCAAGGACTTTCGAATACAAATCTATTGCACTTGTGCGTCCTCATTCAGCATAATGCATTCAGTTCTGGTTACCATACTATAGAAAATATATCGATAAACTGAAAAGAGTACAAAGAAAAATGACTAAATTGATCCCCAGATTGCGAAACACCTTTTACGAGGAACGACTAAAGGAAATTAACTTATTGAGTTTATCTAAACGTAGGCTACGGGGATGCCTACTAAAGTCTTTAAAAAATTATGTCTATATTAGCATAAACGAATATATAACAACGAAGCACAAGCACCACTCCTAACAATGGTTTTTTCAAAATAAACGATTTTGATCAAATAAAGTGAAGCATTATTTTCATAATTGAGCTATAAATATTTGAATTTCTTTTTACCAGCACAAATACCTAACAGTAGGATGTGATACCATGTATTATAGACAAACTATCATGGGATTTGTAAAGGAAAGTGAAGTAAGTCTACGGTTATTGCTACCACTAGAAAACAAGCAGGAATTGAATACTGGATTTGATGACGATGCTTATCAAATTTTTTTCTTAAACGATTCAATTGTATTGTTAACTATTTGTGCTGGTAGGGAATTCCAAATATTCACGACTCTCTTCAAGAAAAGGTAAGGTAAAGTGGGGACATACGCTGTAGCTGCACGTAGCTGCGGACGCTTATCTCCCGTCACATAGGCCTTTGAACCTGTGGTGGAAATGTAATCCGTTACCCAGAGACCCAGGGCCACTGTGACATCCGAATTTCCACAGTTTATCTTTCCTTGGTTTTCCTAGATGCCCATTTATCACCCAACTCGTTTTGTGATGATGTACAGCTGAGTGATCTGTGCGCTGCTGCCCTCGTCTGGGATCGAACATTGGCCAGCTGATTCGTAATCAAATATGCTAACTACTGCACCACTGAGGCGCTTTAAGTGATGCAGTCGTTAGGAGGTCTGACTTTGAATCCGCTAGCCCGAATGAGGACAGTCGGCACACAGCTCACCTAGCTCTTCATCCTCCCTAACGGGTTGGTTGATAAATGAGTATCTAAGGCAACCTAGGAATGGTAAAATGTGGAGATGAGTACCCCAAACTACGCGCAGCTACACCACGTACCATTACTTTTTTTATTTAAGAAAAAATGCTTCGCTTCGTTAGATCTAAAACGCTTATCAATCATCTTAAATTCATTATTTCATGTTGTGCTTGTGAGATTGGTGTGAGAAGGTCGTTTATGTTGATATTGTCAGAGCATGAAACATTTTAAATACATGTATTAGGTCCCCTCATAGCCTACTTTTGGATAAACTGAGTAAGTTCAGCTTTTTCAGTGTTCTTCGTAGTGCTTGTTTTGCAATCTAGGCATAATTTTATTAACTTTTCTTTGTATTCTCTCCGGCTTGTCAATATTTTTTTCTATACTTTGGTGACCAAAACTGTATGCAATATTCTAGCTGAGGGCATACAAGTGTATTAAATATTGTAGGAATTATCTTTTTTTCAGATTTATACTCCAAAGTTTTCCCGGTGAAGCCGACTGTTAACAGCCCTTAGTTTTTTTACCTGGCTTACCTTGAAAAGTTTGGAGCCATACATTGTATATTTAGTGTATTGATTTTTGTTTTCGATATGCAAAACTTTACATTTATCAACATCAAACTTCATCTGTCAATTTTCTGACAAACTAGCAAAATGTCGAAATAAGATTGTGATTGCATTTTTTCGGCAGATGTACTTACTCTATCCATGAATTTCCTATCCTCGAAAAATTTTGATATCTTACAGGTGAGGCATTCTTCGATATCATTGACATAAACTAGTAAAAGAATGAGGCTAAATTATGAGCCCTGTAGCACACACTTTATAACGTTTCCCTAGTTAGATGATTTACCGTTTAAAATAACGTGTTTATATCTCTTCAAACCACTTAAAATTTCTCCCAGCTATGCCATGTGACTCTAATCTTTTTCGTAATCGTTTTTGGGGTACTTTGTCAAATCCCTTTTGAAAGTCAAGGTAAATTATATCTACCG
The DNA here is from genome assembly GCA_036785275.1 of Cancer borealis. NCBI lineage: Eukaryota > Metazoa > Arthropoda > Malacostraca > Decapoda > Cancridae > Cancer > Cancer borealis. Next base: position 17,685 of record JAXIVD010002090.1, read on the forward strand.
CTTTTTCCTCGTCATAAATGTTGAGTATATCGTTATAAAAGCAAATAGTTTCTTTAAGCAATAACATTGGTTTCGTAAGTTATGTTAGATATTATTATTTATAATATTTTCTTCTAGAAAACTCATTAGTTTATCACGCATTGTAGTTTCCATTAACTTACCAACTACGGATGTGAGGCTGATTGGTCTGTATTTAATCGGTAGTGTTTTACATCCCTTCTTGTGTATGGGGATAACATTAAACAATCTCCAAATGTACGGGACTCTTTCGGAATTTAAGGATTACTGAATAATATTGCAAGAGATTTGTTGATTTTATACTTTGCCTCTTTAAAACTCTCAGTGCAATACAATCAAAATTAGGGATTTTCTTTCCTTTAATTTCATTAAATGTTTGTGTTACTGCATCCTCAATAAAGTCACAATCAGATCATTTGGTGGATCATTTGGTGGATTTCATAGGTGTCTTCAACGGTTAAAACAGATGCATTCATTTAATATTTCAGCCTTTTCTTATTCTGTATTTGTTACTTTACCATTTCCTATCAAGGTGGAGGTGACACAGACGTAGGTTAAACAGCTTCTGCGAGGGCTGGACACTAAGAAAGCCTCCGGCCTTGATTTAAGCTCCTCCAGCCCGTGGAGGTTTTATCTGCTCGGATGATAGACTCACTCGAACTCCTTGTGTCTGTTCGTCCTTGTGCTATTTTTCCACCTTGTCCCGCTGGGGGTGCTCCTCTGTGTCTTGCTCTGACCACTTCTTACAGTGCTATGAATCCTTACACGATCAGACTTCAGAATTGTGATGTGTCTCAGTTAAGGGATTCATGGAGTGTGATGGATGCTCACTGACATTTCTCTCAAGTGAAAGGCTCATAACATCTGAGTACAACATCAGTGATACATGAACCTGTTGCTGGTGTTCACTTTGAGTATTACTCTCAACTATTTTTGTTACAACATTCATATGGTGTGTTTGTGTTTCACTGGTGTTTTTTCCAAATGAAGATCGCATATCCTCTGAGTGGACCATAGATGAGCGAATTGCCTACTGTTGTGATTCACTTTGGGTAGGTTTTCGAGCTGCTTCATTTGCTTAAGTTAATCTAAACGAGGTTAGGTTCTCCAATATATCTTCCTCGCTCAAACTGATATCCTTATTGATTTCTTCTAGTTCTATTATTGCTTTTAAGAATGTATTATGTAGTTGCGTCATCTCTACTCTACTTTGCCTCACAACATTAGCAGCATTACACACTTCAGCTCTTACATCAATTATCCATGGCAAAGCTCTATTTGGTTTATATATTTCCTCTGTAAGATTACAAAGAATGGGTGCAATCAATTCCATACCCATGGATGGCATTTATTTATGCGTATACGTGATAAACTTTACCTTAGGGTTTGAAGCATCGGACATCTTTTGAAACAGTTCAAACACATCACGCAGGTCCTTCTTCTTTTTTTTTTGGATCATGACGCCATGTCACATCTTTCTTCATCAATTGACATAAGGCACTTTTTGCTGATTTTATTTCCTCATGTGAGTAGAAGGAATAGGTACTCTCAAACAAGGAATGTACTGCAAAATCTGATTTGGCAGATTTCATGAAACATAGTAGATCACTGAATATTATTTCATAATTTGGCGCCATTATTCTTATATGGCACCTCAAGTCGGATTGACGAGAATTTCACCCCACATCGGGACACGCAGTTTTTTTTATATTTTATTAAAATAGCAGTTAATCCTTTACAAGGAAGATTCTTGTCTCACTCATCAGATGTGCGATGACTTCAAAGGTTGTTAAATCCAATCTGAGGAATACAGTTGTGGTGAATACATCAGTAAATAGCTCAGATATGAGGAGCTCCCTTCAGCCTTTACCACCTGGATGCCATGTTTGCAGACCAGATCAGTAGCAATAGCATTAGCAACAGTAGTAGCAGTAGTAGTTGTAGTAGTAAAAGTAGTTGTAAAAGTCAGTCCATGTTTTACAACTGTTTAATGTGGACGTTATTCTCGGCGTTCCTGACTTCAGTGACTGCTGCGACCAAGAACCCCTATTCATTCATAGGTGTGCTGATGGAGTCAAGGAAGAGCCACAAGTCGCAACATCAATTTATTCATGAAGAGTTTCGACCTGCAATACAGCGAAAACTAATAATACCTAAAAACAATCAAATGTAAACAAAATAATCCTAAAAATATGATCTAAAAAATGGGTGCACAAAATGGTAACAAAAATTATGATAAACAAAGAGATATAATGAGAACTAAAACCAATGCAAAATAAGCTAGGACAAAATATCAAAATACTATTTGAAACAATAATCTTGTCAAACTTGTAAACAAAACCTCAAACTTGTACCAATAATTCCACCTTAAACGTTTCACCGCAACCTATCCTTTACAAAGTAAAGCAAAGACACTCACTTCAAATGGCCACACCATCGCAAGCCTAGATCCCCAGTAGTGTGGTACCATGCCAAGTTGCCAATACCAAAACAAACACCAATGCTCTGCCTCAGAAAATCCAACATTCTAAACACTCTAGAATATTTTCATAACACACAGAACAAAGGACATAAACCAAAATATCATTTATAATCGTATATCATTTCACGGTCAACTTCTCATAGCCTGCTAAACACAACTCTAGACACAAATAAATATAAACATACCATGTAGGAAGGCGAACAATGAAAATAAATTGTTACATCTGGGCAGCTTCCAACACAAATGTCCTTCTCGCCTTGGTGTGAATGACATTTAGAAAACGGAAAACAAACTCCGTTCCAGAATCGCACCAAAAAGGAACCAATTGATAATTTCAAATTTTCCATAATTAATAATAACGGCCACACCTCATCTAAAAATAGAAAATAACATACTAATTATACAATAGGCTATACCATATTTTGCTATCTTTTGCTTTTTTGCGCTTTAAACATTTTAGCACAACTCATTCCACGTATACATCAGTGATACATTTGTAAAAGAATATTATGTAATTTATTTATTAAGATTCTATGTAGCTCTTAATCCATCCTCTTGATTTTTGCACATTATTGTTATTATTTGATCTTATTATACATATGGTTCTTCTCTTTGGTGTTATTTACCAAGTCTCTTTCTATATATTTTGTATTTTGTTGCTAAAAGCAAAATTGCCCCGTAATACTCGCTTGAAAATTTGACCCTGGAAATTCAGACCTGACCATTTCTTGACCTCTTTTTAATCATATTTCATATACGTATCTGAGCCTTTCACTATCTCAATCTTGATCTGGACAGACCTGAACTCGTCTTAGTATAATCCTTATACCTGACTGACACTTCCACGATTTTAATCCTTGACAAACTTCATTAACATTTCTTTTGACAGCAATAATCCGTCTACCTACTTCTAACCTTTTTCTCGCTAATGGCAATGTTAATTTTTTCTCCCTCTCTACAGTCAACCTACAATATTACTTAAATGCGATGAATGTGATGGACAATTTGCCGCAAATTTCTTTTCAGACTCGTTAGTCTGCCGCCTGTATCTTTTTTTTTTTTTTACATTAAAAGGATGTAAGCACCACGATAATTGCTTTTTGTGGAAGATTACACAACCAGTGGATGAATGTGGAATAATAGTGGAGTGTTTTTTTTTCTGAGTTTTATTTAACAACTATAATAAAACATACACACTTATGAAATTATTGTCTTAGTGTTGTTAGGCCACGAATGGGTTTTATACCTGAAATTCGGGCTTGACTAAAACACTTTGTTATCGCACACAACACGTCCGTCGCACACGACGATAAATTTACTTCTGAGGAAACAGCACCCAACCGCCCAAGACAGGGATTGATGGGTATCACCTTATATGTTGTTAATAAATGATCAGTATTAGTCTAAACACACAAATATAAGTAAAATCATTAATGTACTAACTACATAATAATAATAATATATAGTGAAAACCATATAATACTGTATAGCTATTAGATTAATTAAATTATTTAGTTACATATGATATCTTGGGAAAGTTTCCCTTTCCTATAGAATTGACCCAGGCCTTCCCACGCGGTGCACAGAGCGGGGAGCTTGGTGAAAAACAAAGGCCCTAATTCGTAGTACCTCTCATACATACATACATACATAGATATCAGAAACCAACATCGGTACTGGCTAAGGGAAAAGAAATCCTGCTTGTTGCCAGACCCTGTAAAGAGGACAGTAAGAGAAATAGAAGCAAGGGATGCAGGTCCAGTTAACATTAGAGATGTCTTGACACTCCTCTTTTGAAAGAGTTTAAATCATAGGCAGGTGGAAAAATAGACAAAGGAAGAGAGTTCTAGAGTTTACCAGTGTAAGGGATGAAAGAGTGAAAATACTGGTTAATTCTTGCATTAGAAAGATGAACAGAATAAGGATGAGAAGAAGTAGAATGTCTTGTGCAGCAAGGTCGCGGAAGGGATGGAGGCATGCAGTTAGCAAGTTTAGAAGAGCAGTCAGCATGAAAATAGCGGTAGAAAAAAAATTAAGATGCAACATAGCGTCGGTAACTTAAAAAAAATCAAGACAGTCAGTTAGAGGAGGAGAGTTGATGAGACGAAAAGCTTTAGACTCCACCCTGCAGAGGAAACACGATGAAATAAGAAAACAATCGATGTCTTACAGAAGTTTGTCATAGCAAACGTCAGCAGTTTACCACCCTTTTCTCCATCTAGAGATTAGTCAAAGAGCTACGCCACAGAAGCTGCTACAAAACAAGATGCTGTGAGTCTCCCTGAACGCGTTAAATCAGGAAAAAAATACCATTCATTTCAGTTAGAAATAGTACACAACGAACTAATAATAAATCCTACTTACTTATCACTGTTTTAATATCATGACGAAAGATGAAGAAGATAACCATAAGACAAGAATCATCGGCGTCTCTATCATTAGAGAACAGCTTGATGAATTCTGCAGGAGAGCACAATCCACCAGGTAACGCATGTGCATGCCTGATTGTCGTTTGGATGACATCTCAGTAGCCTGTGACGAGGCAGCCACTATGGTAGACAATAACATTGTTGTTTTAATTATTCATGCAGGTACGAATGACATAATGAACACCAGATCGAAGGAGCTGCTTGAGAAATACAGAAAGGTGATTCGACGGTTTCAGTGTAAAGCTAACAAAATATTTTTTTCAAGAATCCTTCCCATAGTTTTCTTCAACAGAACCTTCAGCACTAATAACCGTTATAACTCTATTTGTAAAAATGAAAATATCGTTTTCATCAACTATTGGGATGACTTTTATAATGAATCTTTGCTTTTCAAGGACGATGGTCTGCTTTTCAATCCAATTGGAGATACTCGTTTTGTCAAGCTACTAAATAACCCGCCTAAGCAGAGGTGCTTCTGGCATTTTAACTCTGCTAAGTGGGAAGACCTGAGGCAGTACTTTTCTGATTTTCCTTGGGATGATTATTGCTTCCATGTCAGAGATCCTTCTCTTTGTGCCGAGCGCATTACAGAGGTGATTCTTTCTGGCATGGAGTTATACATTCCTCATACTTTATCTAATACTAAAGCTAAAAAGCCCTGGTTTAACTCTGCTTGTTCTCGTGCTGTCAATGATAGAGAGGCGGCTCACAAACGGTACCGTAGCCATCCATCTGCTGAAACTCATGCCCTATATATTTCTGCCCGTAATCATGCCAAATCTATTCTCCGACTTACTAAAAACTCTTTCATTAATAGAAAATGTCAAAGTCTTTCCAACTCTAACTCTTCTCGTGATTTCTGGCATATAGCCAATAATATCTCTAACAATTTTTCTTCATCTTTCCCTCCTTTACTTTAACCAGATGGCCCCACAAATGTCACTTCTTTCTCTAAAGCTGAACTCTTCGCTCAAACCTTTGCTACCATCTCTAGTTTGGATGATACTGGGCATATTCCTCCTACTCCTCCACCCTCTGACTACTTCATCCCTAAAATTAATATTCTTTATCATGACGTTTTCCAGGCCTTCTCTGGCCTTGATTCTCGGAAGGTCCGGATGGAGTCCCTCCTGTTGTTTTCAAAAACTGTGCTTCCGAACTCGCTCACTGCCTGGTTAAACTCTTTCGTCTGTCTCTCTCTACTTCTACCTATCCTTCTTGCTGGAAGTTTGCTCACATTCAACTTGTCCCTAAAAAAGGTGACCGCTCCAATCCTTCTAATTACCGCCCTATAGCTTTGATTTCCTGCCTTTCTAAAGCCTTTGAGTCCTTAATAAGAAGATAAAGAGGCATCTATCAGCTCACAACCTTCTCTCTGATTACCAGTATGGTTTCCGAAAGGCCGATCTACTTGTGATCTTCTTGCTTTCCTAACTGAATCTTCGTCATCCTCTTTTAGGAACTTCGGTGAAACCTTTGCTGTCGGCCTTGATATCTCGAAAGCCTTCGATAGAGTCTGGCATAAATCTTTAATGTCTAACCTACCTTCCTACGGATTCTATCCTTCTCTCTGTACCTTCATCTCCAGTTTCCTTTCCGACCGGTCTATTGCTGTTGTAGTGGACGGTCACTGTTCTTCTCCTAAAACTATCAACAGTGGTGTTCCTCAGGGTTCTGTCCTATCGTCCACTCTCTTTCTATTATTCATCAATGATCTCCTAAATCTGACTCAATGCCCTATCTACTCCTATGCTGATGACAACAACTTGCATTTTTCAACGTCTTCCAACAGACGCCCAACCCAACAAGAATTAAATGATTCAAGGCGAGATGCTAAAGGACGCTTAACTTCTGATCTTTCACTAGTTTCTGATTGGGGCAGAGCAAACCTTGTTTTGTTCAATGCCTCAAAAACTCAATTTCTACAACTATCTACTCGACATAACCTTCCAAATAACTATCCCCTCTTCTTCAATGACACTCAACTTCCCCTTTCCTCCACATTAAACATACTCGGTCTATGCTTTACTAAGAATCTAAACTAGCAATTTCATATCTCTACTCTTGCAAAATCAGCTTCCAAGAGGTTAGGTGTCCTATGGCGTCTGCGTCCATTTCTCTCTCCCTCTCAGCTGCTTGCTCTGTACAGGGGCATTATCCGTCCATTTATGGAGTATGGCTCTCATGTCTGGGGGGGCTGAACTCATACAGCTCTTCTTAAACAGGGTGAAGTCTTAAGCCTTTCGCCTAATCAACTCTCCTCCTCTAACTGATTTTCTTGATTCTTTAAGTCACCGCCGCAATCTTGCATCTTTATCTATTTTCTACCGTTATTTTCATGCTGACTGCTCTTCTGAACTTGCTAACTGCATGCCTCCCCCCCCTCC
>JAXIVD010002090.1:30000-35000 GCA_036785275.1 Cancer borealis
CAGACAGAGTGATTCACTTAGTGTTCGTCGGGCTGCATGAGAATTGCGCCCACCCCGGCCTGGCTGGCATCGACCGCCAAAGCAAAAGGCCTGGTAAATTCCGGAGCCCGTAAAACCGGCTGGCCGCACAAGATGTCTTTGACTTGGGAGCAGGCGCTCTCACACTCCTCATTCCATGCCCACTTCTTACCCTTTTGCAAGAGGTCAGTCAAAGATGCCAACAAGGTGGGATAACCTGGCATAAATCGGCGGTAGTAGCCTACTACCCCGAGGAACCTCTGCAGAGCGCGGCGACAGGTCGATGTGGGGAACCGCCTGATCGCCTCCACTTTGGCTTCGGGAGGAGTGATGTAGCCGTGGCCCACCACATACCCCAGGTACTGAACCCGAGCCTTGACAAAGTCACATTTGTCCAGGTTGACCACCAACCCAGCCTCCTGGAGTCGTGCAAACAGTTCCTCCACATTGTCAAGGTGGTCCGAGCAACAGGTGTCATAGATGACCACGTCATCGATGTACACGACGCAGTGCTGGAGACCATCCACCACCTGGTCCATTAAACGTTGGAACGTGGCTGGGGCATTTTTAAGTCCATAGGGAATCACCTGGCATTGATAGATTGCCCTATTAGCCACAAAACTAGCTATCTCTTTAGCACGGTCCGTGAGAGGAACCTGCCAGTAGCCCTTCACCAAGTCCACCTTTGAAATAAACGTGGCCCCGCCAATACGGTCCACTGAGTCATCTACCCGGGGCAACGGGTAGGTGTAGGCCTTGGTGAGTGTATTGACCTTCCTAAAGTCAATACAAAACCTGACCTTACCGTCAGGCTTGGGTTGAAGAGTGACAGGCGAATTCCACTGGCTATACGTCCTCTTAATCAGGCCGTGCTCCAACATATACTCTAACTCCTCCACCATCTGCTGCTTCAGGGGATTCACTCTATACGGAGCCAGCTTAACTGGAGTGGACTCCCCCACATCAATGTCATGTTGAATCAGGCTTGTTCTGCCTGGGACATTGTTAAAAACAGAAGGGTACCTTCCCAACCGCCGAAGCATCTCCAGCTTCTGCACCTCTCTCAGGTGTTGCAACTTCTCTTCAAGGAGCAGCACACTGTTTTGCTCCCAATGCTCCGCGGGGACTACAGGTTTTGAGCCAAGAACTTCGGTGGCCTCCTCTGCACGGCAGAAAAATAGAACTAAAGATGCCTCCTTCTTGGCAGAACTAAAACAACCCTCCTGGTTCTTTCTACGAAAGTAGGGCTTCAGCATATTTACATGGCAAAGCTGAGCCCTCTTACGCCGATGAGGAGTGGCCACCAGGTAGTCCAAGTCACCCACCTTCTTCTCAACCACATAAGGGCCACAGTAACGGGCTGCAAGCGGCTGTCCTTGTAGAGGAAGCAACACCAACACCTCCTCCCCAGGTGCAAAACTACGATACTTGGCCTTCTGGTCGTAGTATCCCTTCAATTTTCTTTTGGGCAGCTCCGAGATGATGCTGAGCCACCTCCAGCGCTTTCACCAGTCTTTCCCGAGTCCTTAACACGCTCTTCAGGAGCGACTCTGGGCGGTCCGAGTGGGGAGCACACCAGGCTTCCCGTACTAAGTCCAACGGACCGCGCACCCGGTGCCCAAACACCAACCGATTCGGGGAAAACCCTAAGGACTCAGTAGGAGCTTCCCTCACAGCAAACAAAACATAGGGAACCGCCTCGTCCCAGTCTTTCTCTCGTTCCAAGCAGAACGCCCGGAGCATAGTCTTTAGCGTTTGATGGTGTCGCTCTAATGCTCCCTGTGACTGGGGATGATAAGCACTAGATAGAATGTGCTTGATCCCCCACTCGGTCATAGTCTTTTCGAACAACTTCGAGGTGAAGTTGGTCCCTCGATCAGACTGAATCTCGGGAGGCAGACCAAAATGGGTAAAGAAGTTGAGGAGAGCCTTAAGCACAACTCGTGCGTGGGTGCTCCTCACCGGTATAGCTTCTGGGTACCGGGTAGTTACGTCCATGATGGTTAGCAAGTACTTATGACCGGTCTTGGTAGTAGGGAGGGATCCCACCATGTCGATCAGGACCCTGGTGAAAGGAGGATCCACAGCAGGGATAGGGTGCAGGGGTGCAACAGGGGGAGTTTGGTTGGATTTGCCCACCATCTGACAGGTGTGACAACATTTCAACAACTCCGTAATATCTCCGGCCATGCCAGGCCACCAGAAGCTGCCCCGCAGGCGGGCGAGAGTGTTGTGGACACCCAGGTGTCTAGCCATAGGTCCCTCATGTGCTAACAGCACCAAGGCCTCCCTCCACTCCCGAGGCACTACCACCTGTAGTACTTCGCTTCCGTCACTCTCCCTCGACCTGCGGTGTAACACCCCCCTCTGCATCAGGAACTCCTCTACTCCCTTTATCTCCTTTCCCACCTTAGCAAAACAAGGTGCCAATTCACGGTCCCCTTTCTGTCCCTTGATGAGCAACGCCGGCTGAATGCAAGTAAGGTCGGACGGGACCACAGGATCTGTCGGAAGGGGCGGTGCCGACACCCTGATTCCGTCCCGGGGCTTGAGGCGTGGCGTGGACTCATCCGCCACTTCCTCATCGGCCAAAATGGATGGACCCTCCAGTTGGGCCTTATCCGTCAGACAGTCACCAGACAAGGGAACAGCCTGTTAATTGTCTCCGGTACACTCCGCAGGGGTGGGAGCCTCCAACTCCCCCGCAGAGTTGGAGGTCTCCCCTCCCTCAGAGGTGACCCCCAACAAACTGTCCGACATGTCAGGCTGGGGCCCGGACTGAGTACCGAGACCCACAGCCTCACAACCAGGAAACACCACCGCGTGGGTGCTTCCTCCGAGGTGCCCCGCAGGGTGAGGAATACCAACACAAGACTCCTCTACCCTAAACACTCCTTCCTCACCCTCGGCAACAACCTCTGCCGAGTCAGGTGCTTCTATGGGTGGCTCTGCACTGCGGCAGTCAGTCCCCACACCTTGACTCACTGGAGAACCCGGCTCTGGCTCATCCAGTTCAGAAACACTGCTCTCTTTTGTCGGTGACCCTGCAATGTTGCAGTCAGCCCCTAGAGAAGCAGCCGGTGTTACCCGTCTAGCCTGAGACCGGGTGACAACCCCAACAACTTCCTCCTCACTGCCCTCCATCATCGGTGACCCTGCCTTTTTGCAGTCGGCCCCAAGAGCGGCAGCTTCTTCCTCACCACTGTCCTCCCTTTCCGGTAGCCCTGCTCTGTCGCAGTCGGCCCCAGGAGCAATAGCCTGCGTCACCCTCTCAGTCTGCGACCGGGTGACCACAGCAACAGGGTCGGGCACACTATGCCCCGACACCTCAGAGGCCTCACCTCCCGTAGGGGTGGGCACCCAAACTCTCCCTCCAGCTAGGTCGTTCCCTAACAGGAAATCAACACCTGCCACAGGCAGTTGTTCCGCCACTGCCACTTGAGCCGTAGTAGTTATCAGTGGGCACGACAGCTTCAAATCAGCCGTCACAAACTTTCGACAGCGTTGAGGCCCCTACACAACACTGCCTTCGAAGAAGTCACCTTACCCCCGGTGACATTGCGGCACACAGACTGTTGTGCGCCAGTGTCTCGTAAGACGGTGACAGGATACTTGTTCCCATCAATCTCAACAGTGCCCCCACACAGAAATGGGCGACAACAATCCAGCTCCGAGTCAGCTGGAGTCATAGAAGCAACTACAGGGGGGGGAAACAAGTGAGTCTGCCTGAATCCCCTCCTCACAATCCAACTCAGGCCCATCAAGAGCCTTCTTCCCTTCAGGAAAATTAGGAGCGAGCAGCCTCTCCTCACGACCCTGATCAGGCCATACCAGCAAGGCAACTGGTTTCTGGGGTGTCTTGGAGGAGCACGCTGAACAAGTTTTGGGCATTGAGATCGAAAATGCCCCTTGGCATGGCAGTTATAGCACGTAGGTTGGTTATCGTACTTTGGAGTACTAAAGGTCATCTTCCCTCCTGACCCTCCCTTTGGTCCTGAGGGGGCAGCGGGGGATTGAGACTTACCAAACCCGCTTTTATTGCCAAAGCCGTGGCTGCGGGGAGGGGAACGTGGAGCACCAGAACTAGCGCTACCACCGCCCCCTGGCCCTCGTGGTCCTCCCTCCTTTAATCCACCTCCAGCACGAGGCTCCGAGCGATGGGCTAACACATGGTCGTCAGCCCAGTTGGCAGCCTCCTTCAGCGTCTTAAAACGCTTCTTCCGCAGGAGAGGTACCAGTTCCTTGTCAGCAGCATTAATGAACTGCTCCATCACCATCAGCTCTTCCAGGTCGCGGAGAGTATCCACTCCCTCACTCATTATCCATCTCTTAAATGCCTGCTCTAAATGGCGGGCACACTCGAGGTAAGAATCTCCGGGTCTCTTCTTCCCAACTCGGAACCTTAGGCGATAGGCTTCGGGCCGCAGCTCGTAAACCCTCAAGATGTCAGCTTTAAAGTCCTCATAGCTTTCTAAATCCTCCACCGACATATTGTCGTAGGCCTCCAATGCCCTGCCTTTTAGGTTATTGGCCACTAGGCCAACCCATCGTCCTCCTGGCCAACCAAACTCAGCCTTCTTCTCAAACCTTCTAAACCATTCTCCTACCTTCTGTTCGTCAAAGTCAGGAATGAGCTGTAAACTCCTTACCATCTGGCGCTCAACTGAGTTCTCCTCTCCTTCTCCTCCCTTATGAGTTGAGTTGGCCCCAAGTCTAGATCTTTCCCACTCAAATTCTCTATGCTTCTCCACCGCCAACCTTCTTACTTCTAGATCTAACCTTTTCGCTTCATTCCTCTCTTCAACTTCTAACGCCAACATTCTCGCTTCAACTTCTAATTCCAACTTTCTCGCTTCGTTCGCAGCTTCTATCTCCAACCTCTTCATTTCTAGTTGGAATCTCAATTCCTCCGCCATTCCGACTGACTGGAGAGTCAGCAACACTGGCAGCTGGGCTCACTCTCCTTGAACTCATTACGTTCT
>JAXIVD010002090.1:37500-65000 GCA_036785275.1 Cancer borealis
AAGTGCCGATAGACTACAATTCAAATAAAATTTCGACATCTTAGTCAGTTGGTCAGAAAAAGGCAAATTAAATTTAATGTTGACAAATGTAAAGTTTTGCCTATCGGTAACAATAATCAATACATAAATTATACAATGAATAGCTCCAACCCTTCCGAGGTCAACCATGAAAAAGACTTAGGGGCAACTATTAATAACGATCTTAAACCAAGTAAACATCGTTCGGACGTTAAAAAATCTAACAAACATGACAGCTTCATCGGAAGAACTTTTTGGTATAGATCTAAAAAAAAAATACCCCGACAATATTCAATGCACTCGTACTCCCTCATCTAGAATATTGCATTAAGTTCTGGTCACTATAATATGAACAAGATATTGATAAGCGGAAGAGAATACAAAGAAAAAATACTAAAATGATCCCTAGAATGAGCAACAAGCCTTAAGAAGAACGACAAAGGGAGCTGAACTTATTTTTTATCCAAACGTAGGTTACCAAGGGACCTAATTGAGTTGATTAAAATTGTCTGCGTCCCTGACATAATTAACATTAACGACTATGTAACACAAAGCCTTACTAAACTGGGTGGAATCTAAAACTTTTCGTTTGATCAACTCTCCTCCTCTAACTAACTATCTTGATTCTTTAGATCACCGACGCGATATTGCATCTTTGTCTCTTTTCTACCGCTATTTTCATGCCGACTACTCTTCTGAACTTGCAAACTGCATGCCTCCATCCCTCCCACGGCCTCGTTGTACAAGACTTTCTACTTCTCATCCCTATTCTGTCCATCTTTCTAATGCAAGAGTTAATCAATATCTTCATTATTTCATCCCTTACACTGGTAAACTCTGGAACTCTCTTCCTTTGTCTGTTTTTCCACCTGCCTATGACTTGAACTCTTTCAAAGGAGGAGTGTCAGGACACCTCTAATTTTAAAATGAACCTCCACTCTTTGGTTCTATTTATCCTACTTTCCTCTTTACAAAATCTGGTGACAAGCGGGATTTTTTAAATGTATTTTTGTTGTCCCTTAGCCAGTACCCTTTTAGTGTAAAAGAAAAGAAAAAAAAATCTCACAAGCACCACTCGTAAAAATGACGATCATTGGTAAGTGTTTTAGATCGAGCGAAGTGAAACACTTTTGCTTTAACAGAATCGTGAATATTTGGAATTTTCTACCAGCACAATTAGTGAACAATAACACAATAGAATCGTTGAAAAAAACAAACATGATAAGCACTTAGCATCCGTTCGTTAAATCAAGTATTTCATTCCTGTGTATTTTTTTTTTGGTAGTAATAGCCGTAGATTACTCCTGTTTTCTTATTTTCCCATACAAATTCCATGATAGTTTGTCCATACTACATGTAATCACTTTCTCTTCCAGCCAGCCTTGGCTGGGGGGAGGAGTGAGTGGGGAGGAGTCTTCCACTTTGTTGTCCTTTTGTCGTTTTCAAGTAGATATTTATTAGTAGTGTAGATTCACGGACAGTCTTGTTAGATCCAATAGAAATGTTCTTCCTTTGTTAGTAGTAGTTGTAGTAGTAATAGTAGTAGAAATAGTATTATTAGAAATGGTATTATCATTATTATTATTATTATTATTATTATTATTATTATTAGTAGTAGTAGTAGTAGTAGTAGTAGTAGTAGTAGAAATAGTAGTATTAGTTGAAATAGTAGTAATAGTAATAGTAGTAGTAGTAGTAGTAGTAGTAGTAGTAGTAGTAGTAGTAGTAGATGTAGTAGTAGTAATTGTAATAGAAGAAGTAGAAATAGTAGTAGTGGTCACTGAAATAAACAAGTGATGGTCATAGTAATAGTAATATAATCATTATTATGTGCTGCTTACTATAAATAAAGGTTTGATTCAACTGGGTGCACCCGCTTCATAAACCCTCATTAAGCCGAACAGAAATCCTTCTCTTAATAAGATATATGCATCAATAAAAAATATAAATACAATGGTGAAAGTGGAATTTAAATTGTAAAACAAAAGAGGAAATTGCAGGCCACCTGTACCTGTTCTTCTCTTTCGCACTCCCTTCTTCATCAAATACCTACACACTCCCTCTCCCTTGGCCACCGTCCCACTGCCCCTCTAATGACTAAACCTACTTAGTGTAATGGCTCCCGTCGGCTTCACAAGATATGTACCTCTTGAAGCCCTCGAGTCTTCATACGGCCCTTTATTTTCCTTTACTTTTTCCTCTCTCTTCGCTTCCCTCATACCCCTATTCCTTTCTCCTTGCGTTGGGTAGTGGTGAAAGTGGACCAAGGACTAGGGGCTGCATGGGTATGACAAAAAGACTAAAAGGGTAACGATGTAGTGCCTTTCTGCGCTTCAGTTTTGTGCAGGGAAAAAAATACTTGAGATATTTTAACATCTCTAAAGCACTGAACAATTCAATATTGAGGATAAGATGATATGATATTTCACTACACATTGGTTTTCCCACAGTTTTCCAGGATGTCACATGTTCAGAAATCACTTTGGTGCTCAAGCTACATGCTCCCTCCAATTTCTATCTGAAAAAAATATTAGAAAGATATAACTTTAGGAAAGTAGAAAAGGTGAAACATTGAGGAATCGTAGCTATAATATTAATGAAAAGGGATAATAAAGGGAGTTGATACACATGGAGACCATAGAAGAAAATATGTAAAAGACTACCTGAGAAATACAAAGGAAGAACAGAAAGCAGCAATCCTATTGGATCTAACAAGGCTGTCTGTGTAACTATACTACTACTATAATATCTACTTAATAGAGACAAAAAGATAGCAAAGTAGAAAGCTCCCCTGCCCTCCCCCATCCCTCCTTCCAGGGGAAGCAAAAGGAAGTGATACCATGTAGTATGGACAAGATATCATGGAATTTGTATAGAAAAGTGAGAAAAAAAACTGGAGTAATCTACGGCTATTGCTACAACTGGAAAAAAAATAATTCACAGGAATGGTAAACTCGGTTTGGTGAACGGATGCTAAGTGCTTATCAATTTATTTCTTAAACAATTAAATTAATTAATTTTTTTATATTAATTAAAAGGGTACTGGCTAAGGGAAAACAAAAATAAGTAAAATAAAAACCCGCTTGTCGCCAGACCCTGTAAAGAGGACAGTAGGAAAAATATAGACATGGGGGGGAAGTCCAATTTAGTGTGAGAGGTGTCATAGGCAGGTGGAAAAACAGACAAAGGAAGAGAGTTCCAGAGTTTTCCAGTGTAAGGGATGAAAGAGTGAAGGTACTGGTTAACTCTTGCATTAGGAAGATGGATAGAAGAGGGATGCGAAAGTAGAAAGTCTTGTGCAGTGAGGTGAGGGGGAAGATATGCAGTTAGCAAGTTCAGAAGAGCAGTCAGCATGAAAATAGCGGTAGAAGATAGATAATGATGCAACATTGCGGCTGTGACTTAAAGAATTAAGACAGCCAGTTGATTTAGGCGAAAAGCTTTAGACTCCACCCTGTTTAATAATGCTGTATGAGGTGAACCCCCCTAGACATGAGAGCCATACTCCATACATGAGTTGATAAGGCCGCTGTACAGAACAAGCAGCTGAGAGGAAGAGAACAATGGACGCAGACGCCATAGAACACCTAACTTCTTGGAAACTGATTTAGCAAGAGTAGAGATATGAAATTGCCAGTTTAGATTTTTAGTAAAGGATAGACCGAGTGTGTTTAATGTATAGGAGAGGGGAAGTTGCGTATCATTGAAGAAGAGGGGATAGTTATCTGGAAGATTATGTCGAGTAGATAGTTGTAGAAATTGAGTTTTTGAGGTATTGAACACAAGGTTTGCTCTGCCCCAATCAGAAACTAGTGAAAGATCAGAAGTTAAGCGTCCCTTAGCATCTCGCCTTAAGTCATTTAATTCTTGTTGGGTTGGGCGTCTATTGTACGAAGTTGAAAAATGCAAGGTGGTGTCATCAGCATAGGAGTGGATAGGGCATTAAGTCAGATTTAGGAGATCATTAATGAATAATAGAAAGAGAGTGGGCGATAGGACAGAATCCTGAGGAACACCACTGTTGATAGCTTATGTTAGTTTACTATTTGTACTCGCAGATAATTCAAAATATTCATGATTCTATTAAAAAAAGTGCTTCACTTCGTTTGATTTAATATATTTATCAATATTCTTAAAACCATTATTACGATGTGTGTGAGATCGGTAGTTACATAGTTTTTTATGTTAATATTGTCAAGGCCACATATATTTCTAAATACTTCAATAAGGA
Source organism: Cancer borealis (assembly GCA_036785275.1). NCBI lineage: Eukaryota > Metazoa > Arthropoda > Malacostraca > Decapoda > Cancridae > Cancer > Cancer borealis. The sequence goes on from JAXIVD010002090.1 coordinate 41,750, forward strand.
TCCCTTGTAGCCTACGTTTGGATAAATGGAGTAAGTTTAGCTCATTTACTCGTTTTTGGTAAGGCTTGTTTCGCAATCTAGGGATTATTTTAATAGCTTTTCTTTGTATTCTCTCCAGCTTATCAATATATTTTTTTTAAAGTATGGAGACCATAACTGATTGCAATACAGTACAGGAATGTGAATGGAGGTAAGAGGGAGTGGAAGAATAGGAATAGAGTTGAGGGGAATTTGGAGGAATGAGAATGGAGGATAAGTGGAATAGGAGGAATGGGAATCGAGATGAGGAGTAGTTGGAGGAATGGGAATGGAGGTGTAGGGAATGTGGGGGAATGGGAATGGAGGTGAGGGGGAGTTAGAGAAATGGGAATGGAGGTAAGATGGAAGTGGAGGAATGGGAATGGAGGTGAGGTGGAGGTAGAGGCAGAGGCGGAGACACACCTGTAAAAGAAAACGAACATTCGCCATTAAGGCAGAAACGGAGGCAGAGGCAAAAGCAGAGGCTCACCTGTAAAAGAAAATTAACATTTGCGATTGGGGCAGAGGCAGATGGTTTGATTTAGAAGAAATGGATTTTGATGAAAATGTTTTATACAGAATAACTCAAAATAGTTATGCAGATATTACGCGTCTAATGGTGGTATCTGAGTCGTATATACACAAAGCTTTGCTCCTAGCACATTCTGCCTTTTGCCGGGAATGGGGGTGAACACGTCACCGTAACTAGGTGTCAAAAGTTTTCGTACTGGCCAGGAATGAAAAAGGATGTTGAAAATTATTGAAAGACATGTCAGGTGTGTAGTCGACTCTAGCGACTGGGGGACGCTATCCAGATGTGGAAATAGCTTCTGAACGTTTGCACGTGGATTTGATTGGACCCATAGGAAGTTCTGATAGAAGATATAAATATTGTTTGGTTTTCATTGACATGCTTAGTACAAACTATTTGATTGCAGAGCCGATTAAGATAAAAACAGCTCTAGCAGTAGCCAGAGTATTGTTTGAGTGTGCTGTATGTAAACAAGGAGTTTTTAGTACGTTGGTTACGGACCAAGGTAAATAATTCGTAAATTATATTTTACTAGGAGTGGCTGAGCTGTTGCAAATTAAACATATAATAACCACTCCATACCATCCACAAGCTAATGGCGTGATAGAAAGATCTGTATTGAACATATTGCTCACTCTAGTGCAAGATAATGTTGACATTTGGGATACAATATTCCTCATAGCTACCTTTGATTATAATAGTGCATTTTATAAAGTCTCAAGGACAGTTCTTTTGTACATAATATACCTAAGAGATCTTTATTACCCTTTTGCAATGATAAAAGAAGAAAGCACCTGGTATACCATTGATAATTACAAGCAGGAAATGATGACTAAAGCTAAAAGGGTTTATGCTAGATGTCAGCAATATTTGGAAGAAGCTAAAGGAATGTTAGGAAAAGAACAAACTAGAATATAAACAAAACCAATTAACATAGAAGACGAAGTATATGTACGACAAGTAACAAAAAAGGTGTTACCTTCAAAGCTACAACCATCCTACACTGGACCATTTAGAATAGTAGATAAATTGAGTGATGTATTACTCACTTGGAAGAGTTGTCAGAGCTTCTCAATCTCAAGATGGAAGCTCTCCTGAGAACGGTATGTAATAGCTTCCGTTCTGTATGACAGTCATTATGGCATCTCATACGATATGAGGTTAAGATATGCTTATCTTATGTTGGAACCCGTGATCAAATCATATTATCACTATTATTATTATTATTATTATTATTATTATTATTATTATTATTATTATTATTATATTTATTATTATTATTATTATTATTATTGTCATTATTATTATTATTATTTTTATCATTATTATCATTATTATTATCATCATTTGTACTATTATTATTATTAGTAGTAGTTATGATAGTTATTGCAATAGTGGTAATTGTAGTAGTAGTTGTTGTAGTAGTTGTAGTACACATTATTATTATTATTATTATTATTATTATTATTATTATTATTATTATTATTGTTATTATTATTGTTATCATTATTATTATTATTGTTATAATTATTATTATTATTATTACTATTATTATTATTATTAGTAGTAGTAGTAATAGTAATACTAGTAGTAGTAGTAGTAGTAGTAGTAGTAGTAGTAGTAGTAGTAGTAGTAATAGTAATAGTAGTAGTAGTAGTAGTAGTAGTAGTAGTAGGAGTAGTAGTAGTAGTAGCAATAGTAGCAGTAAAATTAGTATTATTTGTTGTTGTTTTTAGTTTTGTTGCTAATATACATTGTTCAAGTTTGTTATTTCTGAATATATTTACATAACTCATAGTTTCTATTGTGATTTATTTATATCCAATGTTCTTAGTTTGCATTCCTCTTTTCTTTTCTTCCATATCCGTATAACTTCCACCGTACACTCTCATTCCTATCTCTTCCTGTAGCCTTCTTCCTATGTTTCCTCTCATACAGCACCTTTTCTTTCCCATATATCCTTTTTCAATATCTGCTTTATTTTATTTTATTTTTTTTTACAATTTGCTATATCTTTGTCTACTTACCTTCATGTTTCCTCTAATTCATTTCTTGTTTCCTTCTCTTCCTCTCTCTTCTTTAATTTCCAATCTCCTTACATTTTGAATTATTTTCATATATCCCTGCATTCCTCCTTCATCTTCCTCCTCATCCTTTCTCCTCCTCCCCTCTTTTTCCTTCTCCCATCGCATTCATCTCCAGATAAATTCTTCCTTTAATATCATGTGCCCTCTTTTAATCCCTTCATATACCTCCCCTTCCCCCTTCAAGTCCTTACTAGACCAGATAATCTCCCTTTTCCCTACGTATGTGTTTTCTCTTATTACTTTTTGAGGCCTCCTCTCTGCACTTCTTTTTTTTTCCCTTTCATTTTGTTAGAATATTATATTGTTTTTCTTCATGATTTAGATAAATTTCTCTATATTAACTGCAAATGCATTTTGCATGTACATATTTCTGTTCTGGTATATATTTCGTCAAAAGTAATCTATTGTTCATTTCCTCTCTCTCTCTCTCTCTCTCTCTCTCTCTCTCTCTCTCTCTCTCTCTCTCTCTCTCTCTCTCTCTCTCTCTCTCTCTCTCTCTCTCTCTCTCTCTCTCTCTCTCTCTCTCTCTCTCTCTCTCTCTCTCTCTCTCTCTCTCTCTCTCTCTCTCTCTCTCTCTCTCTCTCTCTCTCTCTCTCTCTCTTATTTTTTTATTTTATTTTTTTTTATTTATACTAGCTTACAGAGTTGTTACATCTACATTACATAGTTTTAGTAACTTACAGGCTAAAGGTAACATAGTTAGTGTTCCCTATCTTAAAGCCTTACTCTATATAAATACATATATATATACATATATAAATTTTCATTCCCGGGCCTGTTTCAGCAGCCAGTCATTCACCATCACTTTGAACCCCTTGCGAGGGAGGGCGATAACATCCAACACACAATAATCCCTTCCCTTCGCTGTCTGTTATTTTCAGTAACAGTGTTTCAAGTTCCCTGGGCACGGGCACGGGGGGCTCAATTACCTGTACATCGAGGCTTTCCTTATAACAAAAGGCCACCCCGCCGCCTTGAGTTGAACGGTCCTTTCTGTACCAGGTTGAATACCCGCGCACACGAGCATAGTTCACTGGCACATTGGCGTCAAGGAAGGTTTCACACACAAACACAACGTCGGCACGATTTTTAATTATCACATTGTGCGTGAGTTCACCAACGTTGGTATGGAAACCTCTTATATTGGCAGACACAATCCTCACCTCACTAGCTGCCTCCTTGGTGGAGGTGCGTGAACTGTGGTGGGGCGGTGGCACCTCCATAATAGAGGGTGTGGGGTGGAGGGATGAAAGACCAGGGGTGTTGGGGTGCTGGGGTCCCTTGGGGGGCCGTCAGTGCTGGTCCACCTGACCTCACTGGGTGTGTGTTTGGCTGTTGAAGGTGCCAGATGACCGTTTTCAATGCTATTAAAGTCTCCTGGTTACTTTCCCTCACTGCCTCCACTAATTCCTGCTGCCTTTGGTCAGCAATTTTTGCCTTGCAATTTTGCGAGGAATGAAAGCGGCCGTGACAATAGTCACACTCTTTCCTCGGGCACTGATCGCGAGTGTGGCGCCAACTCTTACACTGCGAACACTTTGCTGCTTTTTGTTGTCTAGGAGGGTGTTGCCCGGGAAGGTGTTGCCTGGGATGGGGTGTGGGTCGGGGCTGATTCACACCCTCCTGACGTGACACTTGCCTGGGCCCACCTGCTGCCTCAACCCCGGAGGCAGCGTCACTTCCTCTCTCTCTCTCTCTCTCTCTCTCTCTCTCTCTCTCTCTCTCTCTCTCTCTCTCTCTCTCTCTCTCTCTCTCTCTCTCTTTCACTCTCTCTCTCTCTCTCTCTCTCTCTCTCTCTCTCTCTCTTTCTCTTTCTTTCCCCCCCTCTCTCTCTCTCTCTCTCTCTCTCTCTCTCTCTCTCTCTCTCTCTCTCTCTCTCTCTCTCTCTCTCTCTCTCTCTCTCTCTCTCTCTCTTGTCATTAATTTATTGGCAATGATAATTCAGTTTAACAACAAACAAAAGAAACTTCCTCCCCTACTTCTTTTATCTTTTTTCTTCCTTTCTCTCTTTCTTTGCGTTCACCATGTGTGTGTGTGTGTGTGTGTGTGTGTGTGTGTGTGTGTGTGTGTGTGTGTGTGTGTGTGTGTGTGTGTGTGTATGTGTATGTGTGTGTGTGTGTGTGTGTGTGTGTGTGTGTGTGCGAGTGTGTGTGTGTGTGTGTGTGTGTGTGTGTGTGTGTGTGTGTGTGTGTGTGTGTCTGTGCGTGTGTGCGTGTGTGTGTGTGTGTGTGTGTGTGTGTGTGTGTATATATTATTCTTGTTGTTCTTCTTCTGATACATCTTTTGGTTACTGTTTGCTATTAGACCAATACTGTCTTTCAACAATTGTGAAAAACTTTAGGTTGCTAATTAGAAATCACTATTATTTGGAGGAGAATGAGTTAAATGGGAATATAGAAAGAGGTATACGACTTTTCTGATTTTATCACAAAAGCTACTTTATCTTAACTACTGAATAATAAACTAATTGAAATTTTTTTCTTAACGCTCTTAAGGTTTCTTGTATTTACGTGATCTGTTTCAGATCACTTAATCTGGGCCGGGCAAACCGTGTTCTATTTACCCTCAAAACCCGAATCCAATTAATCTGAGTGATTTGGATTCTGATATGTCTGATCTGATTCCCGAGGTGGATTGTTCACGACACTTTCGCAGCAGCCTCTACTCAGAATTTACTATTGATATATACCTCGAGTAAAATAGTGTACATGTACGAGGAAGATATTTCGTGGTAGGAAAACATTGTAGAAATGCTGCTGTAGGCAAACAATTGTATAATAATGGCGATGAATACCAGAAATAAGGGACATATAACAGCAGCCTCTTCTCGGAATCTAATATCAATATATACCTCCAATAAAACAGTGTACATGTACTACAAGAATGATATTACGTGGTAGGAAAACGTTGTAGAAATGCTGCTGTAAGCACAACATTTCATAATAATTCTGAGGAATACTAGAAACACGGGAGATATAACAGCAGCCTCTTTTCGGAATTTAATATCAATATATACCTCCAATAAAACAGTGTAGTACATGTACGAGAATGATATTACCTAGTAGGAAAACGTTGTAGAAATGTTGCTGTAGGCACAACATTTTATAATAATTCTGAGGAATACTGGAAATAGGCCTCTTCTATTTGTTCCCAATATCTACTCCGGATTCTGTTCTGAATCCGAATCTGTTTTGTATTATTTGGGTGCAAATAGCAGAGCAGAATCTGTTTTGGATTCGCTGGATCAAAACAATAACAATGAGAGGCCAGTCGCTGCCCAGCCGTCACACTAGTCACTTCCCCGAGGAAGTGTCTAGAGTTACAACTTTCATTTCCTGATGCATTTAGGGTGACAGCGGCATCCCTAATTATCACCAACCTGCTTATTGTACATTAAAAAAAAAATTTATATAACTAAATGTGTTATTGAAAACACCATTAGATTCTTGAAAAGTAGATTCAAGTCTGATGAACCTCGAGGTTAACCTTGACAATGTTACACCTATTATTTCTTTACAACTACTGCTCCACCTCTTTATAATAAATATGAAGTCGTACATACTATACATAGTGTATTCAACATATCTGTGAAGGTTTCAGGCAGTGCTCACCATTATTTACCTCGCAAAACTTCTTTGAAATTATGATAGGTTATGTTAGGTTGGTTAGGTTATGTCAGGTTGGTTAGGTTATGTCAAGTTATGGTTATGTTAAAGTTGTTAGGTTAGATTATATAAGATTTTTACATTTTATCACCCGGAAGTTAGAGTTCGCAAAATAGAGTTTTTTGGGGGGTTTGGGTATTAAAATGTAAAAATCTTATGTAACCGAACCTAACTGAACCGCACCTAACCTAACTTAACATAACCATAACATGACCGCAAACTAACCTAACAACCTTAACCTAACCATAACTTAACCAACATAACATAGCTTCAAAGACGTTTTGCGAGGTAAATAATGGTGAGCACCGCTTGAAACCTTCACAGATGTGTTGAGTACACTATGTATAGTATGTAAGACTTTATATTTATAATAAAGAGGTGGAGCAGTAGTTGTAAAGAAATACCTCTTATTTTTATATATGTCAAATCTGTAGCGCCGATAGGCTTTACCTGGTTAGGTTAGATTTGGGTAAATCTTCACTTTTACACCCAGCCAAAAAACCTTACATTCCCACATGTCCTCATGTTTATTGAGAGAAGATGGGGAATGGGGATATCTTATTAACTATTTATTTGGGACGGTAATGAGTGTCAGAATCATTTGTGTATATCAATGTAAAACTCCCGAGTAGAGCTTCCCCTTAACCAAAATAAACTTTGGAGATATCTTATTTAACTATTCATATGCTACGATTATACATATTTTTGTACCTACACTAACATTTATGCAGAATTTTTGTACCATTTAATCTCTTTCACGTACAAGTAAGTTGTTTTCTTGGGAGTATATATCAAAATTCAAAGAAAATATATAATCCGGTTAGAGGATGCTGTTATATCTCCTTTGTTTCTGGTATTCATCACCATTATTATACAATTTTAAGCCTACAGTAGTATTTCTGAAACGTTTCTCTACCACTTAATATCTTTCTCGTATATATACACTGTTTTATTGGAGGTATATATTAATAATAGATTCCGAGAAGAGGCTGCTGTTATATATCTCCTTTGTTTATATTTGTTTACAATTCTGTGCCTACAGTAAAATTTCTACAACATTTCTCTACCGCTTACTATCTTCCTCGTATATATACACTGTTTTATTGGAGGTATATATCAATATTAACATCTGAGAAGAGGCTGGCTCAGGCTGGTGCAAAAAACCCGCGAACGAGTGTCGTCTGCTATAACCCACCTCCAGAATCAGATTCGACGGATTCAGGAATCTGTTACAGATCACGGGTTAAGATGGTAAATAGAACACGATTTTGCGGCTAAGCCCCGCCCAGAGCGGCCAAGCCCCGCCCAGATTCAGTGATCTGAAACGGATTCACGCAAATAGAAGAGGCCTTTTTTAAACAAGGGAAATATAACAGCAGCCTCTACGCGGCCTCTACTCAGGCTTGAGTATTATTACACACCTCCAATAAAACACCCTACATGTGCAAGGTAGTTATTAAGTGATAATAAAGGCCTCTTCTATTTGTTCTCAATAATCTACTCCGGATTCTGCTCTGAATCCAAATCTGTTTTGGATTAATTGATTGCAAATAGAACAGCAGAATCTGTTTTGGATTCGCTGGATCAAAACAATAACAATGAGAGGTCAGTCGCTGCCCAGCCGTCACACTAGTCACTACTCGGAGGAAGTGTCGAGAGTTACAACTTTCATTTCCTGATGCATTTAGGGTGACAGCGGCACCCCTAATTATCACCAACCTGCTTATTATACAATAAAAATTCTTTATATAACTAAATGTGTTATTGAAAACACCATTAGATTCTTGAAAAGTAGATTCAAGTCTAATGAACATCAAGGATAACCTTGACAATGTTACACCTATTATTTCTTTACAAATACTGCTCCACCTCCTTATTATAAATATACTATACATAGTGTACTCAACATATCTGTGAAGGTTTCTGGCGGTGCTCACCATTGTTTACCTCGCAAAACTTCTTTGAAATTATGATAGGTTATGTTAGGTTGGTTAGGTTATGTCAAGTTATAGTTATGTTAAAGTTGTTAGGTTACGGTTATGTTATGGTTAGGTTAAGTTAGGTTCAGTTAGGTTCGATTATATAAGATTTTTACATTTCATCACCCGGAAGTTAGGGTTCGCAAATTAGTTTTTTTTGGGGTTTGGGTATTAAAATGTAAAAATCTTATGTAACTGAACCTAACTGAACCGCACCAAACCTAACTTAACATAACCATAACATAACCGCAAACTAACCTAACAACCTTAACCTAACCATAACTTAACCTAACTTAACCAACATAACATAACTTCAAAGACGTTTTGCGAGGTAAATAATGGTAAGCATCCCTAAAACCTTCACAGATGTGTTGAGTACACTATGTATAGTATGTAAGACTTCATATATATAATAAAGAGGTGGAGCAGTAGTTGTAAAGAAATACCCCATATTTTTATATATGTCTAATTTGTAGCGCCGATAGGCATTCCCTGGTTAGGTTAGATTTGGGTAAAACTTAACTTTTACATCCAGCCAAAAAACCTTACATTCCCACATGTCCTCATGTTTATTGGGAGAAGATGGGGAATAGGGATATCTTATTAACTATTTATTTGGGACGGTAATGAGTGTCAAAATCATTTGTGTATATCAATGTAGAGTAGAGCTTCCCCTTAACCAAAATAAACTTTGGGGATATCTTATTTAACTATTCATATGCTACGGTTATACATATTTTTGTACCTACACTAACATTTATGCAGAATTTTTGTACCATTTAATCTCTTTCACGTACAAGTAAGTTGTTTTCTTTGGAGTATATATCAAAATTCAAAGAAAATAAATAATCCGGTTAGAGGCTACTGTTGTATCTCCTTTGTTTCTGGTATTCATCACCATTATTATACAATTTTAAGCCTACAGTAGTATTTCTGAAACATTTTTCTACCACTTAATATCTTTCTCGTATATATACACTGTTTTTATTGGAGGTATATATTAATAATAGATTCCGAGAAGAGGCTGCTGTTATATATCTCCTTTGTTTTTGATATTCATCACCACTATTATACAATTCTGTGCCTACAGTAACATTTCTACAATATTTCTCTACCGCTTACTATCTTCTTCGTATATATACACTGTTTTATTGGAGGTATATATCAATATTAACATCTGAGAAGAGGCTGGCTCAGGCTGGTGCAAAAAACCCGCGAACGAGTGTCGTCTGCTATAACCCACCTCCCAAATCAGATTCGACGGATTCATGAATCTGTTACAGATCATGGGTTAAGATGGTAAATAGAACACGATTTCGCGGCTAAGTCCCGCCCAGAGCGGCCAAGCCCCGCCCAGATCCAGTGATCTGAAACGGATTCACGCAAATAGAAGAGGCCTTAAAACGTTGCAGACATTCTACTGTAAGCTTAAAATTGTATAATAATGGTAATGAATACCAGAAACATGGGAGATATAACGGCAGCTTCTAACCCGAAATTTTTTTCTTCAAGTATTGATATATACTCCTAAGAAAACAACTTAAATGTACGAGGAGGAGATTTAATGGTAAAAGAAATATTGCAGTATGCTACTGTAGGCACAAAAAATGTATAACTAGCAAATGAGTAATTAATAAGATATCCTCTAAGTTTTTTTTGAGGAGAAAACCTCTCCTCGGAGATTTAAATTGATATACACAAACGATTCTGATACTCAATAGCGTTGTAAGTAAGTTGAAAAGATATCCCCATTCCCCCTCTTTTCCCAATAAGCGTGGAGACATGTGGGAATGTAAGGGTTTTTTGGTTGGGAGGGAAGGTGCTTGGGAAGTTTCACCGAAACCTAAACTAACCTTTCCAGGAGACTGCTCCCAACGGAACCCCTTAACTAATGTGTATTTAGTGAAACCTCAAAGAACACACAAAGTTCAGGAACAGGTGGGACAAGAGAAAAAATTCAATAATATACAGGAGAGGAAAAGGTTTTCAGAGACGGAGGGAAAGCAGCAGCAGTGGATGAGGCCTCTACTCCACACTTCCTTCCATATGTACGGGAGTTCAATGAACACTTTTATTACTTTCATCTTTCCATCTCATCACCCGACAGACCCCTCGCACCTATTATACTTTCACTGTACGTACTATTGATTGCTGTGCCCTATTCTATGTTTAAGCCTCTAATCCATATGTCAATGGTTCCAGGAGAATAATATTGGTCAATCCTCTTTTTACTTTCAATTTTCTAATTCCCTTATGGATAATGGGTATTGTTTATGTACTTTTTTCATATTCATATTGTGAACATTATTTCAAGCATCATATCATTTGGAATAAACTTTTTATTTTTAAATGAATTATACAGGTGTGAAGAATATCCTTTTTCTTTTGTATAAAGGCACTTAATAAAGACAAATTAAATATTATTTTTTATTGAAAAACTATAGCCCTTACGTTTCTCTTTCGTCCAGTCACGCATCATTTCTTCGCAGTTATGACACACGGTATGAGGGGCCCGTTTCTTGTCTTGGTCACCAAGAGTAAGTCCGAAATACGCTTTATACGCTCGCCTCACAAATGATGTTATATTGCGCCTCTGACGAATATATAGCAGAATATAGCAGAAAGCATCAGGTTTGTTCATACATTGATGCCTCCTTGTAGCCATGATCAAATCTGAAAGAAAAAACAAACTAAACTATATATCTCTAATGATAACATAAACACGTTAGTAATTTGTTTGGCCACAAAAGGCTAAAATGTAATGCCTCAAATTGCATGAAAACTAGAGCATACAGAACAAAATCGTTTCCATATTTGAAATCAGCAGATCAAAAATAGTAAGAAACAGTAAAAAAATCTCATGCAAACTGAGATTTTCAAAAAATTTGTTGTCCTGTGCTATCAATCAATATCAGAAATATAATGAAAGAATCAGCATGTGCACTATTTTAACCTTACACACTTTGTTTTTTGCACTTTAAGGCAGTTCAACTTTGTTCAGTGATTTAATAGTTTCGTAAGTTTAGCTGATAAACTGTATAGGATGTTAGCCAAGGATGTTATCAACTTTAAATCACAGAATGAGCAAAGGTTCGTAAACCCTTATTTGTGTGTGTGGTTGAAAGCAAGGAATAAAAGCCTCTTTTTGCAGCTGTATTTGTATTGATGCACAACTCAAACTCGGTAGATTGAGATGTAAATTCATCAGGTGGGTCCATGGTGCTTGATTGCTCAAAATAACCATGAAATTACAAAGATATATTGTGGAAGGGGCAGTATGCTACAATAATATGTGTAACCTTATCAAGGTTAACATCGAGGTTCATCAGAGACCTGAATCTATTTTTCAAGAATCTAATTGTGTTTTCAATATCACATCTTGTTATATAATTTTTTTAAATTGTTAAATAGGCAGATAGCTGATAATTTGGGTTGTCGTTGTCTGCTTAAATGCATCAGGAAATGAAACTTACAGCTCTCGACACTTCCTTCGAGAAGTGGCAAGCGTGACGGCTGGGCAGCAACTGGTCTCTCATTGTTATTGTTTTTACCTTCAAGCGTTCTATGATCACCCAGCAAAACCTAAACAAATTTAGAACCAGATCAAAATCCAGATCAGATCAGGGGGTGTAAATAGAAGAGGCCTTTCGTAACTTTAAAAAATTCTTGTTGAGCATATAATCTAATTAGAGTATATAATTCCTTAGTTAAGTATACAAAACCGCGATACCTACTCAAACAATTTATCTAATTGAAGTAAAACACACATTTAACATAAAATTACAATGTCTATACTTAAAACACATTAAACTACAATGCCTACTTCGCAGGCTCCTGATAATAAATAATGACATAACTATCCAAACTGTCTGTACTGACGAAAAACACTATCATCTCTAAGTTAGATGTGGCCTTCTTGCTTCTTGATTCTTCTCCACTCTAATTTCTGTTTCGTCTTCATACTTCTTCTGTCTTCTTCTGACCATTTTTTTTTGTCTGCATCTTTTTATCTTCATCTCTTGACGTCTTTTGTTTCTAGTTTCACATCTGCTTTGGCTCCTGATATGGTTTCCAAAATTGTTGTGTATTGATAACTTCTTATCACAGTTACGTTCCTGCGAAGCATCTTATGAACGATATTGCAGGAAGTCTGTATGTTCTGATTACATCTTCCTCATTAGTGTCGATGTTCTGGTCACTACCTTCATATTGGTGTTAATGTGTTAATCACGATTTCCTTGTCGTGACTGCTCGCAGCGTCGTTGGATCATGAGACCGTAGAGTCCTAGGACGAAGGTGAATTAAATCATTGTTTGACTATCTCATTAGCGGGGCAGTGCGTGACACCGACTTGATCGTTGCGAGTTCTTGATTGTTTTTGTCCCGTCTTAGTGAGATTAATACATCTTGATTTTGCTGCTGCTATTGTGACTTGCTCTGCTCATGTCTCATTAAAAGGAAATGTGTGTGTGTGTGTGTGTGTGTGTGTGTGTGTGTGTGTGTGTGTGTGTATGTGTGTGTGTGTGTGTGTGTGTGTGTGTGTTACTGTGTGTGTGTGTATGTGTATTCACTGTATTCACTATTCACTGTCACAGTCTGCTGCTGGTCTCTCTCGAGACAGCCGGCCGTTCCCCTATGGAAAGAGCTCAGAGCTCATAGTGACCAATCTTTGGGTTGGACCGAGACCACTCACACACAACACACCGGGACAACGAGGTCACAACCTCTCGACTTACATCCCGTACCTACTCACTGCTAGGTGAACAGAGGCTACACGTGAAAGGAGACTCGCCCAAATAATCTTCGTCAGCCGAGGGGATCGAACCCTGGCCCCTCGGTTGTGACCCGAGTGCGCTAACCACTACGCTAGCGGATCGTGTGTTATTCACTGTCACACTCTGCTGCTGTTCTCTCTCGAGACAGCCGGCCGTCCCCCTATGGAAAGAGCTCAGAGCTCATAGTGACCAATCTTTGGGTTGGACCGAAACCACTCACACACAACACACCGGGACAACGAGGTCACAACCCCTCGACTTACATCCCGTACCTACTTACTGTTAGGTGAACAGAGGCTACACGTGAAAGGAGACTCGCCCAAATATTCTCCGTCCGCCCAGGGGATCGAACCCTGGCCCCTCGGTTGTGAGCCGAGTGCGCTAACCACTACGCTAGCGGACCGTGTGTGTGTGTGTGTGTGTGTGTGTGTGTGTGTGTGTGTGTGTGTGTGTGTGTGTGTGTGTGTAAATAAAGTCAATAGTAATAATAAATGGTTTATAAGGATGGCAGTAAGGAAGTGAAAATATACAAGTGGGGCAAGGAATGCACCAACACTGCAGCTGTAAAAAAAAAAGGCTAATGCTTCAAATGCTGAACATTACTAAAACTAAATTCAAGGTATATTGTTAAGTAGGGCAATATGAACCTATATACAAATTTTGGCAGTGCATTTTTACCATGCACAATGATTTGGATCACGCTGTGCTGGTATGTTTCTGTCCATGACACCCTTATCGGTAACTGCTTGTTTTGGTGTCTGGTAGCGCAAAGCAGAGGAGCAGGTTGCTAGCAATGACGAGTGTGGTGGAACAAGCCTTCTCCGATCTTTTTAAGGGCCTCCTAATATCTCACAGACAATCTTGGTAGACTCAGGGTGGTCAAGACATTATCGTTGTCGACATAAGCAGAGCCGAGAATGACCATGCATGCACGTTTCTGAACCTTCTTTAGCTGTTATTATTGTCTAAAGCTCAGAGAAGAGGACCTTCAACTGAGCAGCCATGGTGTCCTCAGAGACCTGAGTCTCTGCAGCACGTAAATCCTGTATAAGAACATCAAAAAATAAGAAGACTACATGAGACCAGTTGACCTACACAAGACAGCTCCTGTGCACCTGACACTGCAATGGTTTGGTCGAACGAACCAATAAGAAAATTTTGGATGTCCTACGTCATATTGCTGGCAACTTTCATGAGTCTTAGGAAGACCGGTTACCCCAAGTTGCAGCATCTATCAATGGTTCTGTAAATTCCTCAACAGGTAAGACACCTCACTACATAATTTATGGCTCAGAAAAACCCTTACCGTATGATGTGCTCCTACAGTCTCCCACTCCTGTGTACTCACTGGACGACTATGCCAAGCAGCAAAATCACGCCTTTCAGCGCGTTCACCAGTCTGTCCGTGAGAGGCTCAAGGCTTCCCGTGAGGAGATGATACGAAAGCAGCACTCTCAAGCTAAGCTTGTTAACCTTGCCGTAAGTGACTCTGTCATGAAGCTTTGTCCTGAACGCCAATGTAAATTATCCCCTACATTTTCAGGACCATACATTATTACTTTGGCCCTTCGCAACAATAAATTTAAGATTATGGACCCTGACACTCACACTGCTGAATATGTACTTGTTGATCGTTTGAAGAAGGTTCATGTTCCTATCCTTCCTTCTCAACCTTAACATCATCCAGTGTGAGCAACTGCCTTTCTTTTTTTTCTCGTAAAAATTCAATTGCAGTTTATTTCTTTTATTACCAGGGCCCAATTACAAACATCATTTCATTTTCATGTATTTCCTTTATTATATGTATGTATTTTTACATTCATTATTACATGAATTTTGATGTTTTGTTGCACACATTTAGCTTACACTGTATTTTTTATATACCTGTGTGGGCACAGTCATTTAGTGGCCGAGCAATGTGCCAGTGTATTAAGTCACATAAACATAGAATTTACATAATAACACACATACACACATTATCACACTAGGTACCTCTATTTAAAAGTAACTACTGGCAACCTTAACCGTTGCCATGACGACTGCCCGAGTGAGTGAGTGATTTGACGTAAGGCGTCGTAACAGACAGGATCATATGGCGCCGCTACCAAACCATAAAAAACTAAGTAGAATGTGAGAAACGAAAAAGACAACTGAGAAAAACGACCGAAAAAAAGCAATAAAAACTCAAAAATTAAAACTCAATGATCATTACAACAGAGAGAAAAGGCCAGTCACCTCCAGAAAATATATCACTTCATAACCCGGAGAAGGACACGCCGGGCCAAGCACCCAACTTTGTCTAAAACCACCATCCGCACCGCGGCACCGATAAAGGAAACGCTGCCTTAGCTCCACCAAACACGGGCACTCGACCAGCAAAGTGCCGTACAGTAAGGGACACCAAACAGTCATCGCAGTACGGTTGGTATTCATCGGACATCAGATGACTGTGGGTTAAGCGAGTGTGACCAATGCGCAGACGAGCTAAGGCTGTCTGCAAGCGACGTTCTCGTATGTTGGAACATAGACTACACCATACTTGACTGGACACTCGAAATCTGACCTTTTGCAAACAGGCCCTACGGCAGATTTTTAGAAAAATCAAATAAAATACTTAAAAATAAGATAGGAACCTCAAAAAAAAGCAAACACTTCAGAGTGATGTAGAGAATATGTTTCTGAGCAACAAAAACAAATTAGTCAACGTACGTCATCAGTGGGCGACAATTATTAAATCCTAAGAAACCAAGAAAAACACAAAATTTGCAATAATTTCCAGGAATATTGGAATTTCAATCTGAAAACACTTACATGCATAGCCCATGTAGTCTACATTAATATGCAATACCATAGAATACACCATACGTGACTGTGCACTCGAAATCGGGTCTTTCGCAAATGTGTCCTGAGGCGATTTTTTGTTTGTTTTATTTGAATAAAATACTTAAAATCATCATAGAAACCTCAAACAAAAAGCAAACACCTCAGAGTGATGTGAAGAATATGTTTATGAGCAACAAAAACAAATTAGTCAACATACGTCATCAGTGGGCGGCAATTATTAAATCCTGACACCAATAAAAACACCAAATTTGCAATAATTTCCAGGAATATTGGAATTTCAATCTGAAAACACTTACATGCATAGCCCATGTAGTCTATATTGATATGCAATACCATAGAATACACCATACGTGACTGTGCACTCGAAATCGGGTCTTTTGCAAATGTGTCCTGAGGTGATTTTTGGTTTGTTTTATTTGAATAAAATACTTAAAATCATCATAGAAACCTCAAACAAAAAGTAAACACCTCAGAGTGATGTGTAGAATATGTTTATGAGCACTCAAATGGCTGGCCAATCCAGCCATAACCCCAGATCAATCGATATCAATAGCTAGTGTGACCACGCCTTAAAGGTTTGTTTTGGTCTTCCTCTGCTTCTTCTTGTGACCTCTTTCGCTTTGATCTAGTCATGCGAGAAGTGAATGCAATATTTGCATCGAATTAAAATTTATATTTGGGTGTTTTCTTGTATTGTCGTCCATCCTATTTTTCTCATACTCATAAAACGTCAATGAAAAAAGAAGTGCAACTATTTTTTTTGTTGCATATATACTGAATAAACGATAGTTTCTCAACTCAGACCTCCTGTGACATCGAGATCAAGATCAAGCCACGAATTGTTGTGAAAAATTCATTCCCAAGCCGATATAACGATAATATGACATTTGATCACAATCAAATCATATTCAGGAATGGTGATTTCACAATGTTATGTTTTATTTCAGAAATTATTGCGAATTTGCCAGAAATTTATGCTATAAGCAATATGCTTTATACAAAACTCCCACACGATTTTCCACTCAAACTTGTAATCTTTATGTTAATTTCCTAATTGCAAAAGTTGTAAAATTTTTTTTTAGGTTCAGCCATGGTTCAGCAATCATTACTGATTGTAAAGACATGAAATACAATGTCCTAAGTAGAATATGAACTGATATATGAAGTATTATCTGTCATCACTCTTATCGTCTGTCAGCGATTGTCGCGAGTGTCCAGTCAAGCATGGTGTAGTCTATGGTTGGAATAATCCCATGGATGAGACACAGTCCTTGTAACCTCACCCATTTTCGAGGTGGCACCACGAGCATCCCACCGCTCCTGCCAAATAGCAATGATCGCCTCGCGAATCGCCGGAAACACGTCCGTACACGGGACTGAGCTAAGGGTGGCAGCTCTACCTGCCGCCTCCCTAGCTAGCCTATCACCCCGTTCGTTCCCGGGCACGCCAACGTGGCCCGGCACCCAATAGAACCCAATACGATATCTTCGGTTGCTGAGTAGATACAGCCACTCAAGTGCAGATAAAACTTAAGGATAAATAAAAAGAAGTAGAGGAGTTCAGCGCAGAAAATACGCTACGAGAATCACTAAAAATAACAAAAGAGTTGACTAGAAGTGTAAAATATAGTTCTTAAAGCGAGCACTATCGCTGACAGCTCAGCAGTGAACACAGAAGCGACGGCCGGAAGACTATCCCCCTCGACAGAAAGAGGGAAATACAACACCAAATCGAACACCGGTATCAGACTTAGAACCATCAGTAAAAACTGAAACGGAGTCTGAATGAGAAGAACAGTGCTCTAAAAACAACGCACAGGACGCATATGCCGGCAAATCGTTCTTATCCTCGAAAACAGGGGCACACATGGACACACCTGGAAACTGCCAGTACCCAACCTTAGGCAACCGATAAGGGTAGACGTGAGCAGAAGGAACCGACAACGTCGACAAGACAGATGCAGCCCAAAATCCAAAAGGTTTGGGGAGACTAGGGCGGGTAGCAAATGCAGGCGAACGGGAATCCCGCAAGATTGACCTGCAGGGAACTGATTCAGGAAGGCGTTGGGTTCGGAACCAACACCGAAACAACGAGGATTGACGACGCAAATCCAGAGGCAGGACATCAGCATCCACAAGGAGACTAGGGATCAGGGAAGACCTAAAGGCACCCGTAGCCAAGCGGATCACGGCATGGTGCACGGAATCAAACATACGTAGGCGGGCCTCCGTGGTAGACAAGTAGACCTCACAGCCATACTCCAACTTGGGAAAGATGAGTGTCCTGTGGAGGAGGAGGAGTGTGTCCCTATCCGCACCCCAAGAAGTATGAGCCAAAACCCGAAGGAGGGATAAGGCTTTCTGACAAGCCGCTTTAACGGAACGAAGATGAGGAACCCAACTAAGACGGCTGTCGAAGAGAAGACCAAGATAGCGAGTGGTCTCCTCACATGAGATGCGCCTATGTGCGAGATAGAGATCAGGGTCTGGATGAACACCGCGGAGATGGCAAAAGTGCATGGCTGCTGTCTTCGAAGCTGAGAACCGGAAACCGCGTTCAGAAGCCCAACGGGAAATCCTGTTAATCGAAAGTTGGAGTTTCCGTTCAATCAGAGGCATCCGTGCAGCTAAGAAGGAAATGGAGAGGTCGTCCACATAGAGAGAACTATGGAAACCATCAGGAAGGACACGAATAACACTATTCATGGCCACTGCAAAGAGCGTAACACTTAGAATGCTGCCCTGTGTCACACCATTCTCAAGCGCACAAGCCTCTGAGAGAATACTCCCCACGCGAACCCTTAAAAGACGATCAGATAAAAATTGCTTAATAAAAATGGGGAGGCGGCTGCGAAGACCAAACTCAAACAGACTAAGCAAAATACCATGGCACCAAGCCGTGTCATACGCCTTTTCCAAGTCAAAAAACACTGTTACATGGTGGTGATTTTTGCAAATGCCGCGCAAATAGACGAGTCCAAAGATAAAAGAGCATCAGTGGTTGATCGCACCTTTCTAAAACCGTACTGCACCGGGGTCAAGAAAGTCTCGCTCTCCAGGTACCACATCAGCTGCACGTTTACCATTTTCTCCAGCACCTTACAGATGCATGAATTCAAAGAAATAGGACGGTAGTTAGTGGCTTGTAAATTATCCTTTCTAGGCTTCGGGATGGGAAGGACTACGGCCAGACTCCAAGCAGAAGGAAAATTACCGGTACGCCAAATGAAATTGTAAAGTCCCAATAAAAAATTAAAAACAATATCAGATATGTCTCGTAAGAAAGCATAAAAAATGTCATCGGAACCTGGAGACGAATCACAGCACTGGGATTAAGCCGTCATTAGTTCGCCGGGAGAGAACGGGACATTATAGGACTCCCCGCCAGGGGAGACAAAGTCCACGTCCACAGCTTCCAAACCCTGGCGGTGCCGAGCCCCTGGTGCAGTAGGATCCCTCCGAGAGACACTAGAGAAGTGGCCGGCAAACAGGTGAGCAACAGTTTTAGGATCTGCCACCTTCTCCCCAGCAGGGGACAGGACCGGAGGAGGAGGGGAAGAAAACTTTCCAGAGATCTTACGAACTTTGTTAAAGACTGCCGTGAAAGGAGTTCGAAAGGTGATGGAAGATAGATAAACGCTCCAAGAACGTCGCTGAGCCTCCTTTAAAATGCGTCGCTCTCGAGCACGGGCTCGCCGAAAAGCCTCCAAGCAGAGAGGGTCTCCACGGTGACGGCAAAGTCTTGAAAAAGCAGACCGTTTTTCTCTCACAGCAGCAGTGCAATCTGCATTCCACCAGGGAACAGGATGCTTGGGAAACCGGCCAGATGTCTTGGGGATGGACTGAAGTGCCGCAGAGTGCAAAACATCTGTGAAATAGGCAGCGGCATCGTTACAAGTATCAAAATCAGCCAACGGACGAAAAGAGGAGATAAGATCCGTAAAACGCTGCCAATCCGACCGATTCTAGCACCAGCGAGGAGGGCGCGACCGTGGTTCAGAATCCACAGATTCTAATAAAATTGGAAAGTGGTCACTACCGTACAAATCTGGTAGGACCCGTCAGGTAAAATCATGAAGACAATTAGAAATACAAATGGAAAGATCAATAGAAGTAAAAGTCCCCGTCTGACTATGAAAGTGTGTTGCATCACCAGTGTTTAAAAGTTCCAAACCCTCATCCTCAATAAAAGAAGCAATTAAAATCCCGCGAGGGTTGGAAGCACCACCATCACACAAAGGGTGGCGACCGTTATAATCCCCAACAAGAGGAAAGGAGAGGGAAGAAGACGCGCTAGGTCGTCAAGATCTGGCCCTACGACAGAAACACCTGTAGGGAGATAAAAGCTACATAATGTATAAAATCTGCCAAGGAAAACCTTGACAGCAACAGCCTGCAGCGGGGTGTGAAGCTGCTGGGGAACAAAAGGGACATCAGAGCGAACGAAGATAGCGGTGCCACCTGGTGGCCCTGACCAGGAATAGGGGTACTGAAGAAGGCACGATACCCGGGAGGACTTGAGTGTGTGAAGCCCCTGAGCATCGTCTCCTGTAAACAAAGACAGGCAGGAGAAAAACTGGAAATCAAACCTCGGAGTTCCTCCCAAGAGGCCCGGAGACCTCTACAATTCCATTGGAGGATCCGAAAAACTATTATTTAGAGTTTCGTGGCGGGCGAATCCCTGTGAGAGACCCCCCTCTACTCTTTACTTTACCGACCTGACTGGGAACGGTAATACCACGAATACTGGAAAAGCCAGAAGCCCCTGCAAGAGGGGTACTCGGGATAAGAGGAGAAGAGTCGGACTGAAGGGTCAGGGATTTTGAACGGGAATCCAACTTGGCAGGGGTATCTGTGCTACCGACACACTCCGCACCACCAGAGCCAAAATGCTCCGGTGAGATGGAACTAACAGGAAGACTGTCACGGCTCACAGAAGTCACGAAATCTTGGGACGCAGAACGACCCAATTGACGAGGAAATGTGCCTTCGACCAACAGCGTATCTTGGGAAACATCCATACTAGCCGCTGCATGAATATCAGCAACAACACGATTAAGGGAAGAAGACTGCTCCAAAGAACGAACAGAATAGACCGCAGAAGTTGACGAGGCTCCGTCAGCAGTCCTCACACGACTGGAAGGACTGATAAAAGCTTTAGACGGGGCCACATTCAACAGATCAACCGAATCCGTGGAGCTATGGTGGCGTTTACTAGCAGCCCTGTTGGATCTTCCGTGCCCCGGACTCTGAGGCGCTTGAACAGGTGGGGCAGGGTGCGATCCTGTCCTAGCGGAAGAAGACACATCACAAACCGCAGGGACAGTCACCAGTCTCGTTGAGGACAGAAAACTGGTTGCGGACAGGAACCAGAGAGGAGACAGGAAAGGAGGGACTCTTTGGTAGAGTAATTTCAGAATTAGAATCACGGACAGCGGACTGGGACGATGAGCAAGGGCCCAAAGAAGAGGCGTAAGACATAGCCTCACTGCTCTTCCCTTGCATTTAAGCAAGCTCCCTGCGTGCACTGCCAAGACTGATGAAGTTGGTGTTAGCCAGGCGAAGGACGTCTTCCTCAAGGCGATATCGTGGGCAATCCCGAGAGCGCAACTGGTGAGCAGCACGGCATAGGAAACAGTAGGGACTGGCGTCACAGTTATGCGTGGCGTGGGCGCTGAGAGCAGAGTAACGGCCACAACGAAAAGTCTCATTGCAGTGTTTCCAACTGTGACAAAATGCATAACACTCGTAACACTGAAGTGGCCTATCCACTAAGACTTCACACGGAGACGAAGAGGACGGACATGAACATAGTCAGGGTGAGAAGAACCGAGGACGATCATGTTGCTCTTCCCCTTTACCTTCCATACTTTCTGCACCGTAGGAGGGCACATGGCATAGATTTCTTCCTCACTGAACTCCCCCAAGTCATAATTGAATATGATACCCCTACTGTAGTTGAACGTCCGGTGGGGTCGCACGGAATCGAACATACAGTCGGGGCCGCACCGGAAATGCAGAAACATCCTGGCCTGCGTAAGGTCCTTTGCTCTTATTAATAGCCCCTTCCCGTAACGGCGGACGTTCTCCCGGGGTATGGTACCGAACTCCTGCTGGAGAAACTGGGAAGCGCGGATATAATTTCCCCGGACGTTGCGATAGTAGGGAATGAACCACCGGGGATAGGGGCCTGGCGAACCTCGGGAGAGGCTTCTTCAGCAGCACCTGCGAAGATGTTCGGAACGTAGTCTGAGTCCGATTCAGCCACATTGTCGGAGGACAGAACCTCAGCACGAAAACTAGGAATGTCAAACATGTCCACGGTGTCAAGAGCAGCCCTCGCCTCTGCAGCAGTGGCGAAGGTCACATAACACCTGCTCGCAGGGCAGTCGTCATCGTATATTTGCCGGATCCTAACGATATCTCCGTAGGGCTTCACGACATCGTGAAGGGCTCTGTAGAAAAAGTGGCCAGGGAGATCGTGAAAAAGGAGGACATCAAGCCTCCCGGAAACCGACGTAGCAGAGACACATCGAAGACCAGGTTGAACCGCCTCGAGGGTCTGGTCGCCCACCACTCGAGGGGTTGAAAATTTATTTTTACCAATATGGTAGTATTAAGTAGTAGTTGGCCCCACGGGCCAAGAGCTACCGCCTACCGGACAGACGAGGAGACCGTGCGCTGGCCGCCGTGAGCGGGGTACCTCGTACCCCACGGGACTGCTCGGTTTAAAAAGCAGCTCCCATGGATCCGAAAGTTTGTCCACGACGGTGCTGAGAACCCCTTCCCCAACGCTCTTCGGCCCAGACACCCAACCATCCAACACAAGGCGTCCCATAGAGGGCGGCCCTTCTGGCGGGCGGCACTGTTGACCCGTATTGGCAGCCTAACTCATGGGAACCATTTAGTCTGGCCCTTCCTTGGCAGACCTTACTAGCATGGGAAACTCTGTCTCCCCACAAAGGGGGAGAGCGGGGGTTGAAACCCCCCTCTAACATAGCTCTTCAGGTACTTCGGGCACGCAAGCCACCACCACGACAAGGCGGCTCCCGCTAGGAGGGTGATGACGTCATGATTTACCCTTCATCTACACCTTTGGATCTAATATATGTGAATTATTTCTTCGGAAAAGTAATCGTAGCAACGGTTGAGATTCGTATAACAATGTTATGGATATCTGATGTGAGGTAGCACACTGATGGAATGCGTGGTGAAGGTGGTGAAAACTGTAATGAACGGTGTGTGTCTGGTAATAGTACACACGTATGTGCGTGCCATCAGCGCCACTTCATGTCATCACATCACTGTGAATCAAATCATCCAAATGGATTCCTACGCCCTAGATTTTGAG